>CM059274.1:5816408-5986012 GCA_030347295.1 Setipinna tenuifilis
TCATTGATGCGACACCTGTGTAAAACAGTCTGATGACATCTGATGCAGGGCCCATGTCCAAAACAAAACTGGTGTTCATGTCATCAACTCACTTTGTAGGCATGTTCTGTGGTCTATACTGTGGTCTCTAGCTATACTCTCTGTGACTTTTGTAAAACAGCTCAAATGAGTTGTCGCCAGTCTAACTACCAAACTGATAAGGCGATTGATGTCTTGGCACAGGAGAAGGAGCAGGAGTTGGAGCAGTTGACCAAGGAGTTGCGACAGGTCAACCTGCAGCAGTTCATCCAGCAGACGGGCACCAAGGTGACGGTGCTGCCCGCCGAGCCAACCGAGGAGGAGACTGGCACAGGTCAGTAGACGGCACATGTCACAGCCTCAGTGAGAGCTGGATACCACACACACACACACACACACACACACACACACACACACACGCACACACACAAACACTACCCCTCATATCTGCACATACTTCCCTTACACTTCCATACCAATCAACATTAAAAACAAGTTTCATCCACCGAGCACTCTTCGTATATAAAATGCATAATAAAAAAACCTCTTTAAACCTAGCAGTGTTGATCATCCACTCAAGCAAGGGACACCACAGATTGTAGCTCACAGATGACCCCTTGTGGTAAGGGAGTGAGTATATCACATATGGATGCCTTGTGCTGGTGCAGTGAGATCATTGAAAATTTTTATGTAAGAGGCCACTTGAGATGCCATAATCGGTACCACCTTTTAGGGGGTTACTGCATAACTTAGCGATAACTTTATCTTCTCAGACTTTGAGCTGGAGCAGGTTTTTGGTGGACTGGCAGCTTATTTGTTTTAGTTTATTAGTAAGTGTATTACATATGTTTGCAGGTAGTCATGTACAGAAACACGTTTTTTTTTTTTCAGCACTGCAGCCTACACAAAAATGAGAGCCATGAAGGTATAATTCGTATCAGGTTTTTTCAGTATTTTGTACTTGACTTCCCACACATTTGATAACAAGAAATCAGCATAACAATGAGGAGGAACTTGAGAAATGGGGGTGCGAAGTAGGGCAGGTCAGGGCTGCGGGACACTACTATCCAATGGAGTAGGCGATGCAGTGACTCATCATTACATATTCCTATTGGGAGTGTGTCCCAGGAATATGCTATAAATGACTGGAGCTGGAGATAAGAAAAACTTCAATTACCTACTATACTTACCTCTCCGTTTCTCCACAGACGCAGCCGACCCGAACACCCTGAAGCGACTGGGCTCTGCCCGCCAGCTCCCCAACGACCTCCGCGCCCTCCAAAGCCCACATTCCTCCAGCTTCAACCCCGAGGGGATATATGTCTGACCTCCAGCCTCTCCATCACATGAGGGGAATAAACAAATACGTGTGTGTTCTGGGGTGGGGTTGGGGTGAGGGTGAAGTAACTTGGGTGGGGTTGGGGGGGGGGGAAGAAGTCATACGTGATTCCCTCTTTGATGCAATCTGGTCTCATTTGAACATGTTGAAACGAACGCTTCGGAACATAAGACGATGATGTGCATGAGCGGTGCCATGGAATCTACCAGATCTAACCAGCCTTGACAAGAGACTACCTATCTGGGTGAGATTCTGCAGCATCCAGCCCTTTTTTGGGTGGAGGTGTTCTTCACTCCTCCACATTGGACCGATCTCTGGAATAAAGCATTTGTAGCATTGCTGGCCAGTTGATGGCAGTTGTTGGGATCAGTGGCTGGGGGATTTCCACCCTAGTCCTCCTGCTGGGATTCTCTGGATAGTCCACCCTGGCCCAGCAGCATGTGATCCACCCCAAAAAACACAAAGCAAAAACTTAAGTTCTCATCCGTGGTGACTTGTCTTGTGATCCAGCGAATGCTCTCTAAGCCTTGGTGTCAAACCCGTCTGGATTCCGGATCAGTTTAATCTTCACGCAGTGTTGGGTTTAGCAGACGCTGATCTTGTATTAGCACTCCTGATACACAGCATACACTATTTGAACAAAAAAAACAACTTATATATTGGCTTTTGTCACACATAATGGTTGATCTGATGAATCCTTTAATCATATCTCTTGCTTTAACACTTTTCTTTTCAATATTCCTCACCATATAATCATAATAATCTGTGCACGTAGAGTATACATGTCGCCTTATATTTTTCTGAAATTATAAATTTGCTGGATGGTTGGAGTGGTAAGGAATATCCTTAGACAGACCAGGACAGGGTGTGATGTTTTCATTATCATGTTGATATCGTGGCAGCTAAATCCAAAGACCTCCAATGAAGATGTCATTCTCACTAAAATGGCTTAACCTCGCTCTTCTTTTATTCTTTTTTTTCTGTCTCTTTAAACACACACACACACACACACACACACACACACACACACACACACACACACACGTGTATGCCCACACACACAATTCTAGCACAAAACACTCTTTTCTGAAAAAATGTCCAACTTCTCCATGCATCTGTGGCTCTGCAAGAACTGAACTGTTTTATTATCACACAGTTAACACTTATCCTCAGTATTATTGCTGTTTAATCTTTTAAACGTGTTACTATGTTGAGCGAAGCACTCAACATTTGCTAAATTTCCCTGTGATGGGTCGCATTACACTCCTGCAAAGCAAGTTGCTTTTTTTCTCTCATATCATTCGCGTTTGGGAGTCTGTGGACCTTGGGATCATAAACGACATATACCAAAGCCAACGAGTCAGAGTAGGTATGCAAAAGAGACTGATTGTAGCCAAGCTAAAAGTGTACAGAAAGTGTAAAGTGTAAAAGAGCGACTAGACAAGCTCCATTGTTTTGAAAAATGTCCATATAAATGGTGCCAATGACTGGATAGGAAAACACATAGTTTGTCATAGAGGTGTGGATAGAGAGATCTGACACACATTCATATACACAAGTTTACAATTCAGCTCTCAGTGTCGGAGGACAGGAAAGGCTAACCAATTTAGCTGTAGCGGAGCCACATCTTAATTGCCATGCTGTCCTTCGAAACTGAATGAATGGGACAGCTGAACTCAACATCGGAGACCTCATTTCAAACTGGAGTGATGGGAGTTTATTTTGTAAATGCTTGTTGCCAATCGGTTAGCCAGGCCAGCTCACCTACACTAACTAACTGGTGGTACTTAGTGTAGTTGTGCTGCTTTCCCTTTCACAAAAAAGATGGTGATAGTGGAAAGCTTTGTGAGTGCAAAGCTCAGTCGGCCATTGATGTGAACACAGAGGAATCTGGTCCCCTCTACCCGTCCCTTGCACGAACAAACAGCTATCTCTCACTTGATGCAACAGGAGACTGACAGCATGCCTTACTGAAAATAATGTGTAAATAACCAGTACATATCACTTACTTAGCAAAGAAAAATACATATTTTTAATGTTAAATAATGCACAATGCTTTTTGTTGTAAAATATGTCAAAGAATAGCTAATATGAACTAACTTTTTTATTTTTGTTGTTTTGGAGGCTCTATCGGGCAGTTAGCTCTGCATGCACTGATGATTTTGATTGAAGTTTTGAGTTGGAAGAGATTGCGAAACAGTGAGTGTGTGTGTGTGTGTGTGTGTGTGTGTGTGAGATTGTTTCTTTCTAGCCCTTGTTGACATGTAGTACTCAGACTATGCAGTGAAAACACAGTAAGCTCTTTCTCAATGCAGACAAATCAGCCAAAATTCTATTGAAACTAACATTTGAGAAATTCCAGTGCAAACCAGACGTAGACCTAAAAACCAGAGCTGAGGCTTATGTCTCAATCTGCTGTCATCTGATGTTGGTAAAATTAAAATGATTTGAGGTGGACACAAGGGGCAAAATTACTCCGCGCCTCTCTGTGTTCCTTTGGTGTACTATATAAAATAGACTGAAGGAGTCAAACATTAAAATATATCTAAATAAAATATATATATTCTATTCTATATTGTGTGAAGTAAAACATGTTTAACTTGTCACAGATGTCCCAGTTAATGCTTGAGCTAGATTTGAAGCTACAGCTGAGATAACCAAGTATTGTGCCTTTAGAGTGTCTGGTGGACGCAGTAAAACCCCTTATGGTATGTGTGTTTGCCATATAATGGCAAATATCCCATGCATAAAATAGGATTTTATTCAGTATTGATCTGTTTAGATGACCTGGCAAATTGTTGATTACCCTGAATTGGAAGATCAAGGGAATCCGTTAGTCCCCTAATCTGTTTCAAGGAATGTGCACTGATTTGTCAACATCAATTCTGAAGGAGTTTCTGTGTGTATCTGGTTTCGACGATGTGTGCTGTTGTGTTTTAGTCCCAAAGTAATGACTTTTAAACATCGCAATATTTTTGTGTTAGATGTAGCAGTTTAAAAGAACGATGGGAAATGGCACAACGTGCTAGATATGCATTGCTTTAGAGAGCTAGCTAGGTTGTGCTTACTCTTGTCTGGGAGGGGTGGGGGGGCGAGAGGGTGGAGAAGCATGTATAGTGATCGATCCAATCATCTGTCTTTTAACTAAATATTATAAATCTGGCTATCTTGTATGGTAAGAGCAAGCAATAAGGTGCATATGGAATGTGATCAAATCAACAAATGAAGTGGAATTGCAATGTGCCAAATCAACGCACAAATACAGTCAAATTTTTCTTCTTTTCAACCACAACACTCCTTCTCCAGTACACATAAACTGATTTTATCCAACTGCCAAACCCTTATGGTGGGTTTTGAAATAAGGAAAATGTGTGGTGATTTTTTTTTTAATGACCTGTAATTTGGTGTACAGAGATATGTCCACATGCAGTGACAGTCAGGACCCAAACAATCAATTCTCTCTTTTTTTTAATTGATGTCAAAGTTTTGGTAAAATACCAAACGTGTGTGTGTCAATGCCTGGAAATGTAAGATGTGGTGGCCTTGCTGCCACATTGGTAGAGCAGTACAGCAAATATACATGGCAACATTGTTAAGAGCTGCTGTAACTCTGTAAAATACATAAATAAATTTAGAACAGTGCTCAATGTATGCTGTGTGGAATTTCCTTACTGAGTTTTCTGATCAGCCCACTTTTTGTCTACACTTTTCATTGTCTAGGAAAACGTTTCAGTAGTATCATGTTTTGTTAAGGCTCAGGAATGGACAAACAGCTGATTTCACCAATTAGTTCATCTACCTGCCTGAAGAATTGTGTTAATTAGGATCAGCTGGTTCAGTGAATTGGCTGGAACAAATACTGTATGTGGCCCGCCCATACTGCCTGTGATGCTACATTGAATTTCGCATTCAAGTTAGTCTAGCCAACCTGCCTATTCTCGGCTGTTCCTTTGCCCGAAAAATCGGGCACCAGTGAAAAACAAATGCTAGGTCTGATTGTTTGTAACTGTTGAGTAGTACACAAGTTTGCCAGACAAAGCTCTGTGTGGTGTGACAGCCAGGCTATATATGTGCACTATATTGGGAGCAAAACAATTCACACCCTGTGTAGTGCGCTATATAAAATCGTTAAGTGTACATTTCAGGCAATGCCATAGTGTTTGTTTAATTAAAGAACTTACTGTACAATTGCACATGAAAGACAATATTCAAAGTTATCAGCTATCAGCTTAAAAAGGCGAAGTGATCACAGGCCAACCCAGAAGAAAAATATGGCTTCATAGAATTGTGTTCACTTTGTCCTTCAGCAACAAACAAGATATTATATTAGGCTGATTTTTTTAAAGTATTTAAAGTCTTAGGAAAAGCAGATCAGTAGTCTAGGGTCTTTCGATTTTCAAAAGACAAAGACAATACTGTTGTAGGAAGTGCTATTTTCCTCTGGGAATGGAGGCAACGTATACTTAACAACTCCAAGTTAGCCAGTCACATTTTAGGGTAGTTTTTTGCTTCTAAACATGGCTCCAGACAAGAGCACATGGCAACAGCACTAAATTAGGAGTGCTGAGGTGGACAGCTACACCTTAGGGCATGTTTACACCTGGCATGTTTTTTAAAGCCTACTACCTCATACCTCAGTATCTTGCATCAAACAAAGTGCTTTCTAGAACTGGAGAAGCTATTAAGTTCTTTGGTTCACTTAAATCTATTTACTTCCTTAGCTTTAATAAATGCTAATTTAATTCACAGGGAAAGTAGGCCTCTCTTTAATAGAAGCAGTTCTGCTGTAGGGTGACAGGTCATTTTCATGAAATCCCATCATTATCGCACTCACATTCATTTCGCTAACACTGCTGTCCTCTTGTGGCGACATCTGGGTAGGACTTTTAATAGCTGTTCTGGGTTGGCATCATTTATTCACTGTAGAAGTAATTTCAGGATGTCAAGCTATTCCTAGGTCAGTTACCATGACTACACTAACCTTCTGCTTGGATAATTAATCCATTACTATTACTTAGATGGTCTACATTTTTAAGATTTCAACTAATTACATTTGCATGCGCTGACAGGGTGTACATTTTTAAACTCTTAGGCCTAAATGGAGTTTAAGGTTTTCAAGAAAAGTAGATTCCCAATCACTGCTACTTTAAATACTGGATTTTAAAAATGACAGGTGGACATTGAATGTCTAGAAATAGTGCTAACAAGCTAGCCAACAGATACCATGATGTGTGCGCCATGTGTGCACTTTGTTCAAACTGTCAGTGATGAGCAACCTGGCCTCAGTTACAATCTAGTAGGCTACAGCATATTTGTGCCAGACATTCATTACATCACACTGAGCTGACACTCTTATCCAGAGCGACTTAAACTAAATTTGGTACAGGGACAGTGCCCCTAACTTGGAGTTAGATGCCTTGTTTAAGGGCACTTCAGCCATGGATGACGGTGCAGGATAGAAGTGGTTATTCCCTCCCCCACCCACATTTTTTTTTTATGGGAATCAAACCTGCGACCCATCTATCCCAAGACCAATTTAACCATTAGGCTCACAGCTGCCCACACTATATCAGCTATATTAAGTGCACAGTCAGAATAAGAACTCTGTACTGTTAACATTTAGTTATTATACAGTGTGTGTGTGATCCGTCTTAAGACCTGCCATTTACAAATTCAGAGACAGAGTCATGGAAAACCAGGACACATTTCAAGTATTTCCCTTTTTAATGAAAGTTCACTTAAAATATGATACAGTCTTTTTAAGGGACTGATCGACATGTCTGATTTGACAAATGTACATATTAGCATTTGACTAGACAGAGAGACAGAGAAAAAAAGGAGAGGAAGTTCATTCACTTTGCATTGACAGACAGGACAGCACAGCCACTCTCACTCCTAAACGAGGCTCATTTACATCAGCAACAGGGGCTCCTGATTCTCCCGATCACCCTACGGTCTCCATGGCACCCAGGACCATCACACACACACACACTCACACACACACACATAGTCGCACACATACACACACACACTCGTGCGCACACACACGCATGCACGTACACACACACACACACACACACACACACACACACACACACACTCCAGGTATTAGCTCCATCTAAAGTTGCTGATGTACTGCAGTAGAAATCATTATATTTACAAGTACCAGCAACATAGGTAATATATTGTGGACTATCTTTCCTGACATTCTGAGAAGGCAATGCATTCAAAAGAGAGAGGGAGATGGTATGTTGCAGACTATGGTATTCCATCACGAATCTGACAACTTGGCACTGGGAATCTCTTCTGCTTAAATACCCCAACCCCAAAACTGATGGGACTGGTAAAAAACAGCACGAGTTGTTGTGTCTTCGAATTAAGAAAGGAAAGAGGTGAACGAACAACGTATTAATACAGTTATTATTATTTACTTGTAGTGTCCAAATCTTATGATGGAACACTTATACAAATAGTTGTATTACTTCGTGATCATTTTTATGATTTTCATCATGCTAATTTCATTCTTAAAAGGTCATTAGAGCAGTCATTAATGGATAAAAACTAATTTACACATACAAATAAATTACACACATACCAAAAAAAAAAACTTTGATCATTTGTAGCTGTCACTCAATGATTTCCTTGAGAATTCTGTTGGACTTAAAGGTAACAAAGCCTGCTTTACAGGTAATCCAGCTAATTTTGACCGGTTGGCCTGTATAAATAGTGGCTGTTTTGTTGGACAGGGAGTGTAGTGTAACAGTTTGACAGGCCTCTGAGAGTCAAACATGAGGCCCAGATGTGGCACCTCACAGCTAGCATACATTTTAAATAGTGAGTCCTGAAGAAAAGAATCACTTCTGCCACCTGCTGGTCTTTCATTGGAGGAACCTGAACTAAATTCAGCCTCTCAGACAGCATACAGTACATCAGTATACATTCTCATCCTTTTAAGGCCTCTTACACTGTGGCCAGACAATGACAAACACCTCCCCTTTAAGAGCACTCTGACAGACTGTTAGTTAGCATGTATGCAATGGCAGCGGTGGTGGTGGGGGGTTGTTGCTAAGATACCCTCTGACGAAGGTATGACACTTAACCTTTGAGAAAATACACAGATTTACAATAGAGTTCATCACAGTCTTCTCCTGTCAGTTTTTTTTTTACATCATTAGAAAAAAAGAATAGAAAAAAGTTATTCAGCAGAGAAAGATTAATACACTTTGCATTTTCAAAAGAAAACCCAGCACACTCACATTATGTTCATTTTTTCCTTTAGAATATTTACATTACATTTGTTGAGTCTGTACTTCATCTATTTTAATATTTTCTTTTAGGCAAAGAAGTCCACTCTTTTCCCACTTGGCAATGCATTCAAATTCAAACTGTAAAAACTAAATAACTTAAATGAGAACAGAGCTGACTTCTTACATGTTGGGAAACTATTTTAAAGGGATGCTTTGAAAGATACTCTACGTACTTGTACATGATAGCTATAAACAAATTAAACCTTGGTGCTTATTATTTCATATTTCCCCAGGGTCACTCAAAAGTAGGACACAAAGCATAGATGCTAAATGACTGTAAAGGGCTCATTATTTAATTATTTCTCCCCCCTCTGTGCACAGTGGGCCGGATGTGCTGTGACACTGATGAAAGGGAGTGTTTTTCAAGACAGTGTGAGTGTGTATGCTGCCAAAATGTTAAATAAATGGTTTTGGATGAAATGGAAGAAGTGAAAGGGCCAAAAAAGTTGTGGGTTCTCCTGAGGCCATCTCCTGCTGACGGGGTTGATATATGCAAGTGGTAAATGACCTTAAAGCCACAGTGACAGTTATGTGTGGACAGTTTGCCAGATGAAGAGTGGATAGCAGAGAATGGAGCTCGTATGATTCACATTAAACAAAAAAATGTGTTTCCTTTAAGGTTACATCCAGCCCATGAGCTGTTTTGTCAAACTGTGTTTTTTAATGTGCTTAGGTCTGAAATAAGTGATTATTAGTGACATCAAATGCTGTTTATCCCCTAAATGCCAGCTATGTACTGTATGACCTTGATTAATGCTGTGGCTTGGGACTCTCGTGCGTTCTTTCCAAGATATAAATATTCTTCTGACAGATGTTAACTGTAAGTTTAACAAGTGTCTGTGACAGTAGTTGACTTGTTACTTGTATAGTCCAGAGCAGGATTCAACCTTTTTTCATGATAAGGGTTCAAACAGTAAGAGATTAAAACCTTTGCACAACTTTTACGAACATGTGATTTGAGATGAACAATGGTCTATAGCTTAGAATGAAGTATAAATCCCTGCACACTATCCATTTTGCAAGCAATTTAACTTAGGTCCTCAGACCTCCATGGAATTGTGTGTTACACTAATAAGATGCTTGTGGATTGAGTAGCGTGCGGAAATGTACACTTGGTTCTAAGGGTTTAAACACTGAATTTAAGATTTTTGAATCAACTAAGACTGAGTGAATGAGGAACACCTCTATCTACAGTGGGCAGGAGCCTGAGAAAAGACCGGTTAAAATAGTTTTCCTAATTTGTACAGCAGCACGAAACACAACAAACTATGTTCTCACTTGCATCCTCAGTTATTTTCAGCTCAGCAACAGGGTCCAAAAGAGAGTCGGCTGGTGATGACCAGCCTTCCCACAATCCATCACACTGAGGTAGATCTTTCATCACTCCCAAAGGCAATGACCTGCGCCCCATTGGGAAAGGTCCAAAGGGTCAATCCTACTTCATCTGCCACAAGCCACCTCTTCATCTGCCCGTCTTTGTGCTGTGGTCCTCGTGCAACCTGGGGGGTCCCATCATATGAACCCGTCGTGCCCTCTTGACAGTCCACACGGTCAGACAGTTCCTTTAGCCATTTAGAGAAGGCCCCTTCCTGGGAATCTTCCAACTCTGCACGTGTGACCACAGCGCCAGTTAAATGCTTCCAGCTACGTTTCTCGCAAAAACCAGAACCACCACAAGCCGTTTCAGTGAATCTGGACTGTAAATTCAATGTTCTCACTTCACAGCCAAATTTATATCTTTTTTTCTCTAACATTCATCATGAAATGTCAGGACTGACCCCAGGACCACCCTCGAAAGGGGGAAACTCATTTTTTAAGGCATCCTTTAACTCCTCAAACCCTTTAGCACAGTGCCAAGCTTATGGCTTTGGTTTCGATCCAGTACGTACATACATCGAGAGATGACACAGGTGCAGTGAGGTGTGGAGGAGACGCGACACGTTGCTGTGGTAACTGACTGTCTTGTTGTATTCATGCAATCTTGCAGCGAGGTGTGTCAGGTGGCGGTGGGTTTTTATTTTTTTGCGTCGGCTCCGGGACTGTACAGATATGTTGTCTTTCAGGATGGTCCAAACAGGGTAGGCGCCGGGGCGCCCTGACTGCAGAGGAAGAAGGGTGGAGGTTGGTTGAGGTTGAGGTGGGAGGGGGATGTTGGTGTCCTGTCACAGTCCTATCTGCAGGATGTGCCAAGCACAGGGGGCGGAGGGGCGTTGTTGTAGCGGGGCGTGATGTCACTCGTGGGGATCGGGGTCAGCAGGGAGTTGCCGTTGGAGCTGGGCGAGTAGCTGAGGCGTAACCGCCGTAGGTACTCAGCGTGGACCGGCTTGTGGCTCTGCAGAACCTTGATGGCCTCCTCAACCGTGAACCATTCCCTCTTTCGGCCTGCAGGGAGAGACAGAGAGTATGTGACTGAGGTGTAAGCCTGCTTGATCACCAATAGGGGGAGTAGTTCTACCTATGAGTCTACTGACTCCCTTAAAAAGATATTAACGTCAAATGGATACAGCAATATAAAAGCTGACTGCAAAAGTTAAAAATGAATGGAACAATTAAGTCTGCAGTATCAATCATGTGCAGTGTAAATAACATGGAAGAACCGTGTTGTGGGAGGATCTGCTAAGAATTAGTCAATATACCTCATCACAAAAAGAAGGTCTCAGAGGGACTATTAGTTTTCGAGAGGATCAGCAGGGAGATGTGTGTGTGTGTGTGTGTGTGTGTGTGTGTGTGTGTGTGTGTGTGTGTGTGTGTGTGTGTGTGTGTGTGTGTGTGTGTGTCTGTGTGCAGCTGGGCAGATATCTGTGGTGGCAACGCAAACTATTCCGGCGTTCGGCGAGGGACGCTGACAGGTCAGGTGCTTCTGCAACACTGACACCACACTGTGAGATGACAGCGGGGGCCCCCCCACAAGGGACCGTCTACAAATAGTGCTGGTTTTTGATTACTGCTACATTTGTTGGTAAACAGAGAGGACAGGGTTTCTTGTGTGGCAGCAAATGTTCTGCCCTCGCCACGTTCGTTGCCAAGAACAGGCCTAACCATTAAAATATCATGTGAGAACAAGGTGTGAGCTCGGATCCCATTTGCAGAGGAATTTAGAAGTTCTGGATATATAAAAGTTATGTGGGCGCATGTCACGTCCCACAGGTTATTGGGATCTTAAGGTGAAAAAGAAGAGTTGGGACTGGTCAGAGCCAGCCAGTGCCGATGTTCTGGATATATTAAAGTTATGTGGGTACAAGTCACTTCCCCTAAATCCTAAGGTGGAAAAGGGAGCATTGGGGCTGGTCAGAGCCAACCTCTCATCACACCACCAGTGTTAACACAGAGAGGCACACTGGCAGCCAGATGGGCAACTATGGATGGGCCTTTTTTTGGAGAAATTGGGATTAACCACTGCTCTCAGAGTCAGGGCAGGTGAACTCAGAGAAAAACAGGGCACCTTTGTGCTTTCAAAGTTGGTTGTACCACTTGGCATTCAAGTCAACCTGTTGCCATTTGAGGAGTGGTACATTTTATCTTGGATGGAGTGGAGTTGGCAATGTAAGGAGTTATACAAGAACACAAAGAGCCTGTATACTCAAAATGTAATGGAAGCTTGGGAACTGTTTTGGTAATGTAGTTCACTGAGATACTGCGATGGCAATAACAACATGTTGATTGAATGTGCAAATATGTAAAGGCATACACATAAAGAACGTAAGAGACAGTAGAATGCTTTAGGGTGATTTTGTATTCATTAAAAGTAATTACTCAAATCATAAATCAAGTAGGACAATTTAACCACTCAATCGTGGTGTGCTTACGCCACAGGAACTTGAACCTCCTGACACCCCCACCCCATTTCCCACACTGACACCATATATCCACTCTACTAAAGGCGTATGCTTTGCGGGTGTGTATCTTCCGGGCTGTGCATCCAAACACTGATTCGTGCCACATCTATCACCGTACTGTGATATTTTAAGTATAGAAGGCAGATACTCTATAGATACTGTGACTTTCTGCTGTTAATACCCATCGTGACAGAGCACAGCCCAATTAAACCTGAGATTTATGTGGTGAATAAGACCAGGCTGCACACGTGAGATGCCCAGTCAAGGCCAGCCAAAGAGGATATACTGTGGCTCATTTCAAGCGTTATGAGAACACAGGGGATAGACTGGATTAGCAGCTACTTGTGTCTCCTCTTAGAATAATATCTGAAATAGTAGAATCTCAAGAGTGACCTGATTTCTTGAATGTATGGGTTTATATTTCTAATATACAGAAATACATAGAGTATAAACTGAAAGCACTGGAGTAGTAAAATCTTAACAATTACCTGATTTCTTGTGTTTCTAGGTTCATATCTCTGTAATACAGAAACACTGATAATATGGCTTCAAATATTGACTTACCAATGTTAACTGAATCTTCCCAAGCTTCCAGTGTCTCAGTCACAGTCAGGACATATACATACGTCCGGTTCTTGCGGTCTTGGTTCTGCTTTGAGATTCAAATGAAAAAAGTGTTAAAATTGTTCCTGCTGAAAGAAAAGAATTCACTAATTTTAACAGTCAAACAAAGTGATGCCAAAACTATTGCAACTCAGAGTAAACATTTGAAATGAGAGTAAAGCCTTACCTCGAAAACACCCAGCAAACGACCCAGCTTGCCTTTGACTCCAGCCTGAGGACAAGAGAAACAGTTGAAGGGTTGAAAGGTCACCCAAGCTAATTGGACAAGAATTGTGGCAGTTACACATATGAACACATTAAAATACCACCAAAACACCAAACATTAACACTCGTAAAACTATCTAAATCTTAAGAAAGATCCAATTCTTTTAAAACTACTTAAATTAGAGGCCCTCATTTCTAAATTGTGACAAGATCCAAATATTTTCAAGATGTCCAAGATGTAAATTTAATTAAAACCCAATGGTAGTTCTCACAAGTGTAAGGAAGTGGTGCCAAACCCTTATTTTGTGGTCAATGCTGGCTCACTAAAATATTTAGAAAGAGAAACCAGGCCTAAGAATATCTGCAGTTTTTTCTTCTCTGAACCACCATACTGGGTGAAACATAAATATGGGACTGTTTCAGGACAAAGCAAATTGAGGAAATGGTTATCACTTCAAGATGTGTGACCTGTGGTACTTCAGCATACCTAACATACTAATCACCATGTCAATTCACATTTACATAAAGGCTGTTCCTACAGTGACCGATGTATTTTAATACCAAAGTCCTACTAACAACCTACAATGTTTAAAATTATTATTTGGTTGTCAAATACTGAATATGGACATATCCTGTTATCAAAGCTAACAATCAACAGGCTGCTAACTGATAAGCAGTGGAAATGTAAAACCAAATGTTCAGAGTTGTCTTTTATCCTAATACAACAGGTTTCATGAAGTATTAAAGACTAATGCTTTTGATCTGATTTATGTGCCATTTATTTCACACACTCTACCTAAATGAAAACTGTGCCCACCCTGTAGGTCATATAGGGTATAGAGACATGAAATATGGAGTATTCAACGTAAACAAGAGGTCACATGGAATGTTGCTTCTATCCCTGCCATACACTGCCCTTAGATATCTGTACTCAGGTTGTGTTTCAGAGCCTCTATAGATGCCCGTCTGGAGCTAAAGACAGAAACGCAGGGCCAGTCAGCTCTGTCTGTAATGTTGGAATCTAGCACAAGGGCCAATATTAGCTTGCTGACGTTGGCATGGTGACAAGGTCATTCCAGGGCAGGAGTTATGATGTACTCTTAGTCTTCGGTCAACTTTGCTTTGACCTCTAGGCCATCTAGGGAAAGCCCAGGACAGGCAGTGGTCAGCACTTAACTCTTGGTTAAGTTGGTAGCCTACTTACCCCAAATCAATAAATCAGCTGTCTGACACTGGTATAGTCAATTTATTTAGGTTTTTCATTATTTAGGTATTTATTTTAACCATCCATGTTATAGTGTATCTAAATCATAAAGTACAGTATAACAAAGTGTGTAACATATAACATTATGTACCTGCACTCAAACTTAAGGTTAAGGTTAGGACTAGAGTTTCTGTTAAGTATGTACAGTGTAAGTACAGAAAGTTAGTGTTATTACATGTTCATTTGCCACAGGGACCATTAAAATAAAGTAATACCTTGTAATCACTACTAAGAATTAACTGCCAAGTGTAGTATATTATTCTGGTTAGTGGGTGCTGCTGTGTCACTGAGTGTTGGGACAGGTGTGTGCTATGTCCTCACACATCCACTGTGTGAAAGACAGATGACGTTACAGTACATTACTGAAGTACCGAGCAGACAGGTGTGATGGGAAGCGAGTAAGGCTGCCAGAGGGGAGTCTTAGATTTAGATTTGGCCAGCACCCCAAGTAACACTTTGCTGTGAGGAAGTCAAGCTAACTATTGTGACCTAGCCCATGCTGAAGAAGGTCAATGTTACATACACTGCTCCTTGCGTCCGTATGTGTGTATAAACAGCTTAACGTCACCATGATCACCAACAAACAGCAATAAATAAATATAACACAGGAGTGCCTAGAGGTCAGTAGGGAGACACTGTGGGAGACTGGGTTGTTTTGGCAACAGCGTCTTTGATGGACCGCCAAAGCAATTTTTCCAATTATCATATGTACACGACAGTAGTGTTAAAATGTAATTAATCACACAGATATTCTTCCACAAATTATTATTCTACTTTGGAAAGGTTACAATAGTAATTTTGATGTTACTTGACTTAGTTGAAATGTACTAACAAATAATATGTATGAGGATTCTTCTTCTTTTTCTTCTTCTTGTTATTATTATTAGTATTATGATTATAGAACTGGATTGTAGCTTTCACAGTATGTTAGAGTATGGCAGAGCCAACTCTGGCTTAGTGGGACTGGTGGTGTGTAGAAGGACAGAGACACTGACCTCTTCGAACACTTCCCGCACCGCTGCACCGCAGGGCTCCTCCTCGGGCTCCATTCCTCCTCCGGGGACGATCCACTGGTCGGGGTGCCGACTGCTGCTCACCAGCAGCACCTGACGGGAATAACAACAGCATTAATCAAGCTTTAAGGTGGCAGAAAGGAGAGCATGATTAATCTGGGATGATGTTATTTCTTTGTGCTATGTGGCCTGGTATTTGCTCTGGTTCATATGGGTGACACGGCCATGCAATGAGGTACCCAATAACGACAAATGTGTCATCATGAGATCATGTCACTGGACCAAGCGTGACACGTGAGGAGAGCCAGTGTGCTTCCACAAGGAAAACAACACTGCCAGCTAACAGTCCAGCAGAAGTTAGTGGTACTAACGCAATTTTGTTTTTTGCAGAAATTCACAGTTTAGCGGATGTAGTTTCAGAATATGACAGGTGCTGTTCTGGCACCCTTAAGCATTTTTTTAGATGACATCACAAACCAGACCAGACATCCAAATCCAGCCCTAAATGTCCAGAAAATTACATCCAAACTAACCCTAACTCTACCCAGGGAATAGGATTTATATACAGTAGACTACAGTAGAACATACGGATATTCAAAAATGACTGGGGAACATAGGACCCAGGGAACATGGAACGAAGGAACGACCCCCCTAGATACTGGCATGTCAGTGTGAAGACATGCTAAGTAAGTACAGTATATCTTGTTATTTACAGACGTTCACCTTCTGAGCCTAAAGAAAGATAGAAAATATAAAGATATTCTTACTGTAATACCTTTATTTTTCTGCAACTGGTTCCTATATGTGGTTTGTGTAATGGAAGTATCCACACATTAGTTGTTGTTGGAGGGGCTAACGTGCTAATGCTAACCCTGATCAAATCCTGCAAGACCTGATGGAACAGGCGCCTGTTCTTAAATTACGCTCCTCTCTGCAGCTTACACACACTGAGATGCATAGATCAGATGAGACTCAAATGGCATTTTTCTCCTGCAACATGCACACACACACACACACACACACACACACACACACACACACACACACGCACACACACACACACACACTTGCACAGATGAGCATTTCTGTGGACTCAAATAACAGTAGGCAAGGTGCCTACATAACCTAAACCTAAAACATAGCAGCGAATGCCTAAGACCCTATTTACACCTGGTTCCAAAGGGCACCATGGGCGATCGAATCACAGTGGACAGAGCTAAAACACACGCCTAAATGAACGCCAAGATACGTCGAGATCTGATTACTCGTACCACTTGCCAAGATGATCTGGTATACATTTGACCACAGGCAAGTCTGGAGTCTCTTGAGGCCCCAAGAAGAAAATCCACAACCTCTGTTAAAAACTGTTTTGCCACTACTGTAGTTTAAGGTTTGTCAGCCCATGAGGGCCAATGGCCTTGGGGCCCCAAACAGTTGCATGTATTGCCTTTTGACAAGCTACACCTCTGCCGTCTGTAGTGTAAACTAATGTGTTTTGATTGCGTTCCTGTCAAGAACAGCTCTAATGTCATCACCAAAGATTGTAATGGCATCAGAAGAAAAGTGTTAAGTGTTCTCTGCCTGCACATTTTAACACGGGCAAATCTCAGCTGTCCACTTATAAAAAAAAATATTATTCAAAACCTATTTAAAAACAACCACCTAACATGTATGTAAACATCTAGGACAGTGATGGGCAATCCAATATCACATATTCCAAATCACCTGTTTCTACAGGTGAAGAGTGGCTGAACAGTTGTGCTAATAAGAAGCACTTGATTTAGTGAATGGTTGGAACAATATGTAGTACTGGGCAATAGCTGAGTATAAGTGTGTATATCTGATGTTACATTAAATATGTTTTAGTCACTTGCAATTGTTGTCCCTGTTGTACAGTAAGTCACTTGTCTATTGAATTACTACTGTACATGTCTATATGTTGAATGTATATTAGGGGCAACATCTGCCAAAATCCTTGTGTATGTAAGTACACTTGGCCAATAAATCTGATTCTGATTCTGTTGTTGGGTGCTTGTAACCCATCATTATGAGTAAGTGTACTTGCTCCAAGAGCCAGCAGTGTAAGTGCTCCAAAGCTGGGGCACTTTAAGCCAGCCATGTCACCTTTCACCTTAAACCCCAGTGAGCTTTGAGCTCCACCATCGTCTGTGAAAGGGCATATGGAGCACAGGTGGGGAGTGCGATGGCACTCAGGTGCAGGCAGCGGCACACTCTCTGACGGCTAATCCCTGCTGGGAGCCCGCGAGGCATCACTGGCGTAGCCCTCTTAAGTGGAGGCACTAATGGGATTGTAGAGATTGATGGAGGAGGAGGAGGAGGAGGAGGCTCCTGGAGGCATTGACCCCAGCCAGACAGCCACTCGGTGGAGGGAGCACGTGTCGCCTCTTCCTCACTCGGGTCACAGCGCGGGCTGCTGGCACCTGGCTTTTCCTGGCACAGACACCGAGTGACAGCGGCGCTTATTTTAGCTGTGCAGCAACACACAGCTTATAAGACCAAGAAACATCGCGACGCAACACACAAGCAGGTGCTTGGCCTATTTCAGCAACCGGCGCACGTTTGACTAGGGGATCAATGGCACATGGGGGTGAGCTGCCGCTGCTGCAGCCCTCTAGAAAAGACAAACGAAAGCCCCGTCCAAAACCACAAGTGACAGCAGCCTATTTATGACCATCCCTCATGGCCGTCATTAGCATTCCGGGAAGGCCTTATGGCCTAGTGGCTTTGAATTGTGTATGTTTATGTGCTTGGGGAATATCCGATGGATGTGTAGGATCCGTGGCAGGGATCCGAAAGGGGTGCGCAACTATTATGTGTCCTGCCCACCTATATGTCTCAGTGGCAGCCCAAGGTTGTCACTGTGATGGCTTGACACCATTCAAAATCAATGGTCCACACCACTAACATGTACAGTGTATAGACAAAATAATTGGAACAGTGTAAATTTCCCTCTTAATATTTCAATGACCTATTGTGTCAAGAATATTGATTCAAATTTCCGCTAAAGTGACTGCTGAGTTCAATCAATAATATTGAGATCTGGAGATTGAACTCAGCAGTCACTTTAGCGGCAGTAATCCTATGATTTCTTCCCACAATGCGTTTTAATGCATGTCTGTCTCTGTCAGTACACTTGGAAGTCCGGCCGGAATTACGCCGGTTGCTGGAGGTTTTTCCCTGCTTCTTGAATTCCGTCATGGTCCTTGATATGGTAGTTCTTGAGAAACCAAGCAGTTCAGCTGTCTTGGTGTTTGAGGCTCCTGCCATACGAGCTCCAACAATTTGCCCTTTTTCAAACTCAGTTAGGTCATGCATTTTAACTTAAATTTTACTACAATCTGAAAAAGAATTAAAAATATACAGTTAAGTAGATAAATAAACCTATCTACAGTGGATATAAACTCCCATAATGAAATTTGAATCAATAGGTCATTGAAACATAAAGGGGGGAATTTACACTGTTCCAATTATTTTGTCTATACCCTGTACATTCAAAAGCTGTTGCGTCTCTGTGACACATATGATGTGCGCTGATCAGTAACCTACATTTATCTGATATCCTGCCCATTTTGAACTAAGCAAAGCTACGCTTACATCATGGCAACGACTGCATCTGAAACTGATTTGCCTCAAATGAACTCACCGTATGTTGTGTCATTGTGCATCAATGAGATGTGACTGTGACGGTGTTTTTGACAAGCACCACATTTGTGCTTGGCTAGCATTATGTTGTGACTGCAGACAACACACTTGTCGGAACGGGTGATCGCAACTTTACGGGACACGGTCCCAGACTAACCCCCTTTAAAAAACGAAGCAAGGCTAGACTAGGCTTTGCGTCATTGCATACGCAAACTGATTTGCCTCAAATGAACCCCGCCAAAGCTTAAAAATAGTGATTGCTGGAAAGCTCCCAGAGGCATGTGCTGTTGACCTGACTCTCACCCTGGGACGTCGCCCCATAACCTCCATGAAGTGCCCGGAGAAACTCCAGGCACTCACAATTCATTAATCAGGCTAAATATTATGTCACGATCCTGACAGAACCTTACCAGGGCTTACCCAAACAAGTTTACTCAATACACATAGCCTACTGTGCTGCAGAGGATTAGGTCTCTTTGCATTCTTTGTGTCACACACTGTGGCATGACTACGGCAAAACTGACCAGTAACCTACATTTACCTGATATCGGTCACCCTGTCTTATCTTAGCAATGTGGAAATAGCGATAAGGCCATACTACACTATGTGCTGAGGCCAACTGTCCCTTGTGCCTATATGTCTTGGTTACAAACTCAGTGAGGACAGAAACAGAAGGCTAAATGAAGAAAAAGAGACAGAAAGAGAGAAAGAAAGTGAGAAAGAGAGAGACAGACAGACAGACTTGTCTATCTGTCAGGGTTAATCAATAGTCCGGCACTAAAAAGCTTTTTTTTGGCTGCATAAATAAGCTCATGGCAGGGGAACAGTGGCAGCTCAGCAGTAACTGGTGGGTGCAGTGCCTCTGATGTAATGCAGGGAGGCCAGTGTGTGTGTGTGTGTGTGTGTGTGTGTGTGTGTGTGTGTGTGTGTGTGTGTTCGTGCGTGCGTGCATGCGTGTGCGCGTGCATGTGTGTATGTGTGTGTGGAGTGGCTGGAGGGGCAGTCCACAGCTGAAAAGTGCAAGAGCCATCATGAGAAGGCCAAGGGGGGACTGGGGACAAGAACACACTCTCACATATTACTGCTGAATATGGACAGCTACGTGCCTGACGGTGATGCACCAAGCAGAGCGGAGCAGAGAGACTGAGAGAGACAGAGAGAGACAGAGAGAGCGACAAAGCAAAAGAAAGAGAGAGAGCAACAGAGAGAGGGAGCACCAGAGACAGAGAGAGACAAAGCAACAGAGAGAAAGAGCAACACACAGACAGAGAGAGGGAGCGTGAGTGAGTGTGAAGTTGAATTCCATGTACTCAGACAATTTGGAGTTGGAGCCCACTGGAAGCAAACAAAAATGCTTGGTGTTTCACTTCCAAAAGCGAATGAATAACTTCCTACCTTTATTACCACATTTCTGTCTGACCCTTGTTCTCCTGGATACCATGTGAGTGTTATATGGAGAGCACTTTCACCAGAGCTCAGTGTTAACCACTCCTGTTTTCCGGAAACCACTCCCTACACATTTACTGCCAAGGTGAGAAAATACCCCCCTTCCCAACACACAAACACACACACATGTGCATACTCAAATGCACACACACACACACACACACACGTACATACTCAAATACACATGCACATGTACACACACAAAAACACATGTACATACACTTATACACAAGCACATTCACACACACACTCACACATATACACACATGCACACACACAAGTACACACACCCTCGCTCATGCACACACACAATCACACAGGGACACACATGCACACACGCACATGCACGCACGCACACACACACACACACACACACACACACACACACACACACACACACGCACACAAACAAACACACACACACACACACACCTCAAACAGGCATGGAAAAAAACAGTGGCAGTGCACATGGAACTTTTCCCAACCAAGACAACCCCTGCTACCTCCCAAAGTCTGCCAGGAATCCAGAGGGGAAATAAACACCTAATCTCTGCCTGAGAGGGGAAACATGACAGGGGAACGCGAGTGGCTGTCAAATAAACCCATCTCCTAAATGTCAAAGTGAAGCAGGGTGTGAGATTACCCCACCCCTCTACAGCCCCGCCCCCCAGGCTAAAAAAAAAAGGTCTCGGTTGAGCGCAGGACGGGGGCAGAGCTGCCAACCCCACCCCCCAAGTCCCTACCGAAGATTCACAACGGCATTAGCATTACTTAGCAGATTAGCACCTGAGGAGCACGAGGACTTAAGTCTTTTTTACAGATTTCCAGAAATCTCCTTTATGGTGAAATAGAGTGAAACACTGATGGTGGTACAATAAGTGTCCCAAGCAAACATTTCAGAATTAAATATAAATAATCTGGGTGGGTAAAACTGTTGCATTTTGTTATTGGTCTTAGTGGTTATTTGCAGCCACACCCAAGAAGAACAGCAACAAAAAATGTTTTTAAATCTTAAGGAGGTTAACAGGTTAAGATGAAAAGAAGTTTACAAGTTTATAAGTTACAAGACTTCCCTTAGCATACAGTTTGTGAGTTGCAGATTGCCCCATAAATTGTGTTTGTCTTGGCAAAACTCCTCAGTTTGGAGCTAATCAATGAGATGACCCATATATTGTGTTTTATAATCTGTCTGTCTTGCAAAAAAACAGCCCTGACTTTAAAACAGTCAATAAAATGCTGTGACCCACATGTTGACTAAACCTTGTTTTTATCCTGATCTGGGTTGTTCAAGCTGTCACGGAGGAGCCTCAAGTCCCACCTCTGGAATAATAACACTCGGGTCTACCTCAGGAAACCACACACACAGGCTTTCTATTCTCCTTCGCTTTCCCTCCCTTGTGACTCATGCTCATTCTCCACTTTGTGTTGTTGTCTGTCAGTTGAGCCTGACCCCTTTCAAAGGTATATTTCCTGTTTAAGCTCATCTGAGCCTAGTCGCTGTCACCGATCCCCCCAAGCAGCGCTAAAGGTCCTTTCACCAGCGAACAATGCCCAGACACCACCGTCAACTCCAGTTCCGACTGTCTGCTGCCTGCCTGCCTGCGCCTGACAAACTGCTGAAGGAAAACATCTCTTAACCCCGCCACGAGGTGCGAGCTGAGTTACAGACTAATGACTGCACTGTTGCACAGAAAATATGAAGTCAGTGCACAGCAGCACGTTGGCACATTTGTCTGAATTTCTGACTTGTTTTCACTCGACCATGCCGGCCCGTGACTAAGGCAGTAAAGGTATTTTTTGAAGCCCGAGGCATTTGTTGTCATTTTGTCAGGGTTGACAGTGTGCCGGCAGTAAAATGTGTTCAATTGTATCAGGCTGCCATTCTGCACATGGCTGGCTGATAGTCAGCAAGGAACTTTATTCTTGTCACAACACAAAAAGTATTGACTGTACCAATAACAAACTGACACAAAAGTCAACCTGATTCTCTTGACCAGCCACAATGCAAACACTGAGGTTCATATCCCTGATGAAGCAATTTTACATTGACATAACTAAAAGGTGACATCGGTGAAAAACACCTTCATTGCAGTGGTGCATGATTTATCAATGTACCCCATAATGGAATGGTCAGGAAGTTATGCAGAGGTTAGTTATAACTGGCACCACTCCCATGGAGATGGCACATTCCATAAATCTAAAGTTTACATGGCAATGACATCACTGACTGTGCACACTGGGCATTATTTTCATTTTCATAATAACTGAATTCAGGGAATCACATAGGCACCACTACATCTGAACACACTTTCCAGAGTGTTCCAACACAAACGTATACAAACATAACTGTATCTTGAATACAAAGGTGGTGAAATTAAGTATATTAGACGGACAAGGTTTTCTTTTACTGCGAGTCGAACAAGGACTGTGTGGGGGATTTGAAACACTATTTTGAAGCTCTCGAAGAAAGCATCTGCGGTTCAAGCATTGCATAGCCGCAGCGCAGGTCAAGAACTCACCAAACCTCTGTCACAGACAGAGCCATGACAGAGTTGCTTCTTTTCATTTCTGTGATGGTTTAAACCTGAGTTGGCCCGGGATAGTTCTAGCTGTGGCATGACGACGGAAATGACAGTCATGCTTCACATTACCAGAGTCTGACATCTACTGACTCATATGGGCTGCAACACAAACAAGTTACAAAGTAAGATTTCGAATAGGGTTACCTGTCAGGAAGCTATATTACATAATTAAACCAATAAGTTTACATATTGCAGTTTTCCTATCGGCCACAATCAACGCTAAGACTCCTTGCGCCGCAGTCAACGGTGTAGCCTTTTAATATAGAATACATTGCCTGCACAAATGCACATATGGTTTGGAATAGGATGACTTTGCTTAGTTCTTACTAATCTACCCGAAGGCGCATTACATGCCACACTGATAACTTTTGCAAAAAAAAACTGCTGAATTTGGACACATACGATTCTACGATAGACTGAGCAATTTTAAGCTGCGACAGACACGCTACGGAGCATGATGCGTTGTGCGAAGGCTACCTTCTTTGACTACTTTGGCTTGGAAATTAAAACAGAGCGGGGTTGAATTCTTGACCACAACAGAAATAACAACAACAAACCCATGTACGTGGGCTACACTAAAGCAAGGGAACGCACATGCGTAATTTTACTACAGTGGGATGCTGAGCCGATTACAGACAGAAACCTGTCGGGTAACATGGCCACTTCGACAACAAGAAGCGGATAATGGGCTAAAACCATCTGTTTGTACGCATGCAATTACAAGATCCGGTTGTACTATGCTATCGTGCTATGCGTTTAAATAAAGGAAGCCTATACACGAGTGACTGCGACGTGAAAGACTGGTCCTCCGGTCCTATGCTCAATGCAACAGAGCAACCGTCCCTTTCGTTGTGCTTCAAACTAGCCCAAACTGGATAGCCAGAGGCGCTGTGTATATGACTACACACAAAAGACTGGCCTCTGGCAACAGAAAACGCGTTGAAGTAGTCCAACAGAAGTAACAGAAAAGAATATATCTCAGCCCGTTATAAGCTATGGCCATTTAAATGTAACCGTTTGTCTCATGTCATTACGCATGAGACATTTTTGTAGTCTACCTATTAGTAGAATGGTCCTCGTGAAAAAATGAAATAATAAAAATAAGATATACTGAGGAGTGAGATGTGTGTTAATAATACAAATAAGTAGGTGACTAAAGTAGCATCCATGTAAATCGACCCACTTGGAAGTCAAGCGACCGAATCAAATCAACTCAGAACAGACACGGAGCCCTATCGAGCTGTCACTGAGAAATCTCGCCCTCCATACCTCGTCCTCGCGTTCGTTCTTGAAGCAGAGGCATGCGGCCCGTTTCTTGAAGCCCTCGCCGTCGTATGTTCGAGTCTGGTTCGGTTTGAACTTCATCATGTAGCCTGCTCCCACCTTTACCGACCTCGGTGAACACGACAGGCTTTAGCGACAGAACGAAGGTTTAACCACCACTTGAGTCAAGGTCTAGGCGGCGTGGCAAGAAACGGCATTTGTATGAGAAAGCGGTCCAAGGCAGAGACGAAGTAACAGAATAATGCGATGTTGTTTGTGTATCTCCCCATTCACTCCAGTCAATTTAGAGGCTCAATTCACTTCTTCAGGATCGCGGAGAGACACATAGCCAGTCTTTGCTGTCGGCAGCTTTGGGGCAGTCCTGTATATAGTGTGGGGTAGCCGAAACGTAGTGGATACCCTCCCACTCTCGTCACCAGTGCGCAGTTACCGAATGACAGCGCTGTAGAATAACAGAAAACCTAGTTATCCGAACCAATGGTTGCATTGTAAAAGTTGTTGGTCTGGTGTCAAAGGGAGGTAAATCTAGCTGAAGATCTAAAGATGCAATCAGATGATCTAAAACAATAACGCCAAATTCCCCTAAATCAAGGCTGTGGGTGATTAATTTTCTGACCTTTCAACCATGTGATCAGCTATTGTGATCTGACAGTGTCATAGATTGTGTCTGTGTAAACATTTAGTTAATCATCTAAATTGCTCTCTGATTTCTTCTCTATCAAGGTTAATTTTACATTAAACGTGGGTGCGTGCAAATTCATAATAATTTCATATGAAGATTCATAATAATTTCATATGAAGACACATTCAAAAGAATTTCGTTGATGTCAATTAGGCTACTCTGCATTTGGACCCCACCTGTGTCTTTGGGGAAAAAAAAACAGGCAGCTGTGTTCATCTGGAAGAAATGTACAGCCCAGTCTGTTATTTTCTTTTTAAAGACTTTAATTAGCATTAGGCTATCGGTTATACAACTTCATTTAGAATTTGTTTCTTTGTTACAATTTAATTTCTGTTTGTGGACAGAATTGTCTTCAGAGTAATATACTCAAGCTGTTATGCACAGTAATTGATGTTGGTGTGTAGTTGTCACACCTAGAGAAAGAGAGAGAGAGAGAGAGAGAGAGAGAGAGAGAGAGAGAGAGCGAACTTGTGTGTCAATATTATAGGCTTAAACCCTAACCGATAAAAATCCTAACCCTAACCCTAACAAACAAAACAAATAAAATAAAATGTGAACCAGGCTGTACATTGGACATATTGTGTTACATTTTAAGTAGCCTTCAATGCATTTTGTGAGACAAATGACAAGCCTTTAATGACTAAAAGTATTCAACTAACATCAGGCCTGTGTTCAGTGCTGTAACAGTTTTACATAAGAGGCAGTAAATTATGTTTCCATTGTTTACTTTACACCCTGATGGTAAGGTAATACCCTCCATCCCTGGAGCCATAACATCTATTTATTGCCAAATCTTTCGTTTGATGCTATATTTACTTTTGGATAGGTGTAGTCAAGAGTTAACCATTAAACTAAGACGCTCAAGTCATAAACTATCCGGTAATATGCACTTTTTTGTCTTGTGAGGAGATAGCGTTTCATTTGTCAGGGTGGGGTTGTCTGCAACTGAGTTGAAGAAAAGCCCAACAGAGCTCATGACTAAAAAAATCAATTATGAACTTTGGAATAAAGGAATGCAGGAAAATCTATGTTACCGACCAAATGACCCAAACAGCTGACAAGCTGATAACACTGAGGTTTACAAAATCGGTATGTTTACTTTTTTTGCAGTGGAATTCTGATAATCTGACATACTGCTGGCTCTTTACTATATGTCAGTGTTGTTTCTAAGTGGTGATATTTTATTGTCTGTGGTGTTTCTTTTGTGTTTCTCTTCTTGCCTGAAAGTATAAAGGGTACTTCTCAATTTCATATTCCATTGTGTGTGTGTGTGTGTGTGTGTGTGTGTGTGTGTGTGTGTGTGTGTGTAGCCTATGTGTGCTTTTGTTTGGTTTTAAAATAAGTTGCACCCAAACCCATGTGGATGAATGAGGAGCTTTTACCCATTGAACCCTTTTGCTTAAAAAAGGCTGATCACTGGATTTGTAAAACCATGACCGCTGTGAGTCCCTGCTGGACCTGCTGGGATATTAATAGGGATCTGGTCATAATGGATAGCCCTTGCCATTACAACCCCAATAAATTCACCAGTTGTTTTGGATGCTGAGTTCACCGGGACTTTTTGGGCAAGGCTAAGGTGGGAGCGCTGGTCATGGTTTACCAGAATGATGTGTTCATCACAATGAGTGTTACTCAGACATTTATTACAATTACCAGTAAGGAGTATATTCAAATAGCCACAGAGTCAGATAACATGGTGACTTTTGAACTGTGTGATCCAGTCTGAATATGCCTGCAATGAAGACAGTCAATGTTCATAATATCTGTAGTAAGCACCCCTTACATTTTTAGTGAATGAATAATAACACATTATTAATTTCCTTAACTTCAATTTCTTAATCATTATTAATAGCAACACATTTAAAATAGACCTTACCTTGTTTGTGACAACTTTTAAATGTTCTCTACTTCTTATCTAATCCAAAAACTTTCCTAAAATTAGTTTGTAAAAAAAACCTTAGGAATCACACCTGTGAATACATGTAAAAAATAATGGGGCCAGTACCAGTTCATCGATGCCATAGAAGAACCTTCACTCTCCATGGAACCACCCAGAGATTTAAAGAACCATTTAAGCACCTTTTTAAGCATGTATGTGAAAGGTACTTCACATTGGAAATGGTTCTTCAGAGCCTCAGATCATAATGGTCTATGTTATGGCATATTGGCATCAAATGGTTCTTTAAAAAAGTGTTGCCTCAATGCTTCTTTGAAACACTGAAAAATGTTCTTCTATGGCATTGCTCTGAAGAACCAGTACTGGCCCCATTATCTTTTATAGAGTGTACAATGCTTGCATTATACATACCTGGAAAAGAGCTCACACATACATTCAATAATATCAAAATGGCAACATAGCAACATAGCTTTCAGCATGCAATGTGGCATGTATATAAAACATGTTTTTCTATGTCACTGAAGGGCCATAGCTATGAGTGTAACACACTATTAGGCTACTAAATATACTGAATACATTGAATTTTATTTCATATGGGAGAACCTAAGATCTACACCTCTCCAAAGACATAAGTATTGTTACCCAAGATAAGAGGTAGATGTTCATCACCTAATCCAACATGAAGGAAAAACCCGCCTGTCACCTGACTGAAAATAGACAGGATGTCTTCATCGCACCAACTAAGTGAAGAGTCTGGCCCAGAGGGAATGGGGGTTTTGATTACAGTTGACTTTAGGAGAGAGCAGGATATCAAGGCCACAGATTTGAGTCGTTGCCCACATCCGTCACTGCTGTAAAGATAGTCTCAGCGGCAGTAGCATCTGCTTCACACAGATTTCTGAGACGAGCGTCCAGAGATGGCTAATCTCGCTCCGTCACCCCACTCGTTTGCAGATGAGCCAGTCACTCTACACGGATCATTAACCATGCAAGATTGGCATCAGGGCCGATCATCAACTGCACCAGTTGTCTCTGATGGGATATGCCATGTGTGAGCTTAACAGAGAGTAACTGACTCCAAATCTAAGACATTGGATGAATCCAGTCTACATTAACCTCAAATACAGACACGGTTAGGAAATGTGTTTGATTCACTTGTTGTAGTTAAATGTGCAGTAACAGATTTGAAGATGATAAATGTCTGTACTACCAGTCTTGGGGCACATCCAGGTCTATGTTTTGAAGATCGAAGATTAATGTTATATGCAGATGATGTTTTCGTGAAGACGTGTTAACTAATATGTAATCAGAGTTACAATTTCAGAACAGAGGAGGCATTAAAAGTTGGTGATTACAAGAAAATAACAAATTGGCAGAAGCGATTGAGTTGGGGGAAAATGGGACTGACTACAGAGGGGCCTCAGTGCCAGTATAAGGCAAGCCAGATGCATGAGGAATAAAGAAAGGAAGGGGGGCCACAGAGACTACTTATACACTGTATCCAGAGTTAAGTGCTATGGCCCTGCATGTTGGGCAATTAAAGTGGCTAGTAAGATAAAGTGATTAAGAAGGTGTGTTTGGTCAAAGCATCTGTCAACCATTGCCATTCTCCTAATGTCTTACACCTGTTTTATCCATAAGAAAGATTTAAAAACTAAAAGACGAAAAAAACTGTCATAAGACAAATTGATGATATGATAATAATGTGTAAGAAGAAGAAGAAGAAGAAGAAGAAGAAGAAGAAGAAAATGTCTTCTATATAACAATAATAAATCTGTTGTCTTAAGGAAGTCATGTACAGTATATGGCAATTCTAAGCAAACAGACTCAGTGGTGGAGGCTGCTCTGGCGTGACACACAAACCCCCTGGAGTGTGTAGCCATCCTGAAAGTGGCCCTGGCAATCGCCTGCCGGGCGGATCCTGACAGCCGAGGACTGGAGGCTTGTGATGAATCTCGAGCTCCTGTTGTCGCTGTTGAATATAGAAGCCAGTCCGGCATGCAAAACGCACCCAGATCTCCTCTCCCTCCCCTCACATAGGCAGCAGCAGCACCACTGAAAATAGACTCCCTTACCAGGAAGAAAAGCACAATTCTTGTTTTTGGTGGGAGAACTGGAAACACTGCCCTGAAACCCTAGGTGTTTGTGGTGGAAAATACATGTGAGTGTTTGATAATAATCTATGCTTTGACAGATAAGAACTGAGTCCCTGCAAATCCCATTTTATGCCATTTCCTTCAATGTTTTTGCCCTTTAAAAAGTCTGTGATAGGACAGCTGTTATAAACCATAAATATAACAATGATTAACAAAAGTTTTACTTACATTGTTCTATGCAGATGTAATGCCAGTTAAGGCAAACCAATTAATAGCCCATTTCATACACATAGACAATTGGATGTGCTTTATAAAACTCAAACAAAGAAGAGTTAAAGCTTAATGATTAAAAATGAACAGCAGCTTATCATCCTTTTTTATTATGTATTATTATAATTAAAGAAATGTTTTGCTGCAGTGTTGGTTGTCACAGGCATCACGTGTAAGCCAAGCAAGCTCACACTTGTCTCCCCACTGTCACCTTGTGTCCCTGTCACCATGGTTTTGTCAACACACTTTGGCACACAATAGAATAACTAGTTAGCTTCATCACAGGAAGTTCCTCCTGCTGTATGTTTGCTTTATGTTGTTCCTTCATCAAGTCGATTCTCACCCTCAGAATGGCAATAAAGCTTAACATTATACCATAGAACGTCCTGCAGTGCAATATAGCAATGGATTTCAAGTGTGTTTGTCTGAATCTGGAACTGTTCAGTCCTTCTGGCTGGAGCTCTGGTATCATGTGGTGTTGCTCTCACATAATTGCGCCTTTTATTTTGCTTGGGAAAGACACAAATTAAATATGTTTTTAAAAGTCACATAATAACACAGTTTGGCCAGTGACTAATGGAGCAACACGATCACTAGCCAGCATCGTGTTATTATTGCATAAAAACAAAGCAGTATTTACTTTAGAGACCATGGCCGCAAACATGTGACAAGGGCTGTCATTGTAATCAAAGGTGTTATTTGCTGTAGTTCCATTAAGTTAATTCAGTTTTGTTGTTAATTTACTAATTTCTTTCAGTTTGGAATGACTGAATGGATACAATAGATGTGTGGATATTCTCATAGGCAAATGTTTAGCATGTTGTACGTTAACAGTCATGTATTTTTGATGATTTATTGTGCACTATTTTGGAGATTTCACTGTACAGTATAGTAATAAAAATGCATTCTATTCTATTCTTTTCTATTCTGTTCTATTCTATTTATAAATACAAAAAAAATATTTTACCCTGTTTGCATAATACAGTGCAGCCCACTACAGCATGATATGCACACTGTTGCTTACTCAGCTCAGAGCACCATAATGACTGCTGAACATTGGATCTCTGTTGATGCCCCCACTTTACTAGCATTACCGTGCAGCGATATACCTGGGAAATGATCCTCCCAAGCAGGGGGGAGTCAAAAAACAGCTTATTTTCTTCAAAAAACACACACACAGTCTGACCCAGATGCAGACAATAAGTCTCTGTGTTCTCTGATCTAACAAACAGAGCAGCAGTCTCCTTGAGCCTTGACTACAAACATGGCAGTACAGTATGTAATCATGTGAATCGCTCTCTCCCTGGGAGACGTAAACATGCTAAGGGGAGACAGTATAATTTGCAGATTGTGGGAAAGTCGCACACAAAACAAAAGGCTTTAGTATCGGTTACGGCATTGAGATTAAAGATATTCAAGAGAACTAGCTGACCTCCAGGTGCTGTGGCACAGGGGGCAGGAAGAGGAGAAGTAATAACAACGCTATCTTATTCTGGGAGAACATGTTATCCAACTGTAAACAATATACTCTGAAAGCCTCCAATAAATATGGATAAATACCGTCCACTGTAATTATAATGTTAAAATCTAACTAAATATGGTGTGTGTGAGTTGGTCTTTGGATCGGAGGGTTGCAGGTTCCAATTCTGTACCAGTAGGAAAAATGTGGATGGGGGAGTGAATAACTAGCACTCTCTTGCACCCTCATCCATGGCTGAAGGGCCCTTGAGCAAGGTATACAACCTCCAATTGCTCCAGGGGCACTTATAACAGCATCATCTTAATGCAATATAATAATGTACTGTAAATAATAAAGCTACCCCCCCTTCCCAAAAAAAATACACAATATATCTGTAGTACCTGCAATGTTTGGTGACTGAATAGTATGACAACATATATTTGGACAAGACACAGACACTTGTGAAAACAGACACAGATGAAATACTCAGCACACAGGTATATGTGTGACGCATTCAGTGGTTCTTGTAGTAAAATACTATAAATTCAGCTCCTCTTATATCTTTATAGTGGCACTGGCAGAGCTTAACATCTGGATTAACAGTAATTTCAAACAAATCATAGCATGCGTTTATCAGACAGGCCGATAATCCCTTGCTGTCCTCTAAGGAAACCATGTGAGAAAAAAAGGAAAAGGCTCTGCAGCAATCTCATTTCTTCCCCTACTGGGCACTGTTGAGTTATGCAATGGCTCATTCATAAATCAGAGCATGCTCTCTGGGATGGGAGCTGCCAGGGCAGACTAGAGAGGGCAAGCATTCCTCCAGCCTTGCACTCATGCGAGAGGAGAGGAGAGGAGAGGAGAGAAGAGGGATGGCTGGCTGGACAGAGTGCAGCAAAATCCTGTTGTTTTTCTTCTTCTGTTTTTTTCAAAGTGAGCACAGTGTGCTCACTCTGAGGGCTAGTAGAAAACATCAACTTTGTGTGACACGCAAAGATGGCAAAGATCAGTTACGAAATCTTTAAAAAATCATTTGACAGCTCTCTACATTTTTTATACATACATAGTGAATGTCCATGTGATTCATGAACCTACTGACATTTTTTCAGCTCATTATTTCAGTTGTTTTTAAATACCAGGTAGTTATGTAATCTAGAAAAGAAACTGACCAAATAAAGCAAAATATTATGAATGAACATGACAACCCAGGGGGCTGCCACAGTTATCCAAGGTTGCCTGGAGTACCACTGGGGGTTATGAGGGTCTATGGGGGCTGTAAACTCAAGCTACATGCAGACACAAAATACCACATGTAATGTTCTAATTCAATGGAATGTATCATGTCTAATCCTAGCAAATTGTGAACATATGGGACTTTACCAAAACTGGTATTTCATAATATCTAATACTGTTGATTTGGACATATCATTTGGTAATTTTTTTTTTGAGACCTAAGGGGGCCAAAGTTCATGTCCCAGTTTCCTCTCTTGCCCTAATTTGGATTTGTGATTATAAGAAGTTATCCCACTCCGCCTACTTCTTTTATCCTAACCTGGGCTTGCATCCAACTTCTACCCTTCCCCTTCCCTTCCCCGGATACTTCCAAGGGAGTCAATTTCTTCACCCTCCTTACCCTGGATAACTCTGTGCCATGCTATAGTGTGTAATGGCATTGATGCTTTAATAATTGGTGCCTCACTTAAGACACTGAGCTATGCGTGTTTGCTGTGACTCACAGTACATAGAAGGACCTCTGCCAGCAAAATGCTAGTGGGCGAGGACCAATAGCTCCTTGTCACTATAACCTACTGTACTTCTAGGCACGGGAGTCAAACTTCTACTGTTCATTAACTTTGGCTGGATGCAAAATATTCACTCATTCACTATAAAGTGCACTATGTAGGGTGTGAGTTTCTTTTCTTTCTCTCCTTTTCCACCTCTGTATTACTCACCTGTTTTTTTAGCACTGCATGACTTATTTCCACCCAACTGTTACAACTCTTACAACTGTTACACAGCTCACCCTATCCTTTTTGTTTGAGCTTACACAGGCAGATGGTTTTGTGGTGCTGCTTCTCATATCCTTGCCACAGTTGACTAGGGCATCCAGGTTCTGTTAAGTTCTTTAACATCAATTTCGTTTTTGGTGGTTCTATGTAACAATGACTGAAATGAAATTGAAATTGATGGTGATGAGTGTTCCTGTTCCTTGTCTGACATCTTGCTGTGACCGGTTAATCACCCCCCTCTCCACAGACTGTCTCTATGGATGTTGAAACAAGACTGAGATGTTATTGAGAAATCTCATGCAGCGCAACCGATGACGAGGCATTTGTCAGATACCTGGTGATTAACATTAAGGATTAGACTGTTGGAATGTTTCTGTGGGATACCACACCCATGTATTGATATGTCTTTAGATATCAACATTTTTGGTTCACTTTTGTGCACTACTTTTCCCTATCTAATGTGTGTCCTTGCCATATACATTGAGGGGAAATCTGACCTCAGGAGCTAACAAGTACCATGCCCTTTACCCAACCAATCCAGCAAATCAGCTGATTCTAATTAGAATAACTCTTCAGTTATTTAGTTCAACTAACTTCAGTTAGGAGTTAATTAGTAAAATCACCTGTATTATTCACACAGCAGGTCATTTGGAATACTGAATTGTACCTCCTGAATGCAGGTTGTTTATTACTAACCATTAGTGTAAACTACATAAATAAAAGTATTCCTTCGCATGTGCACAACCCCGCAATTCCACAGTGTTTCTATCTTTGCTGTTATATTTAGAGAGGTGAAGGAGGGGCGAGAGGCACTGTATAGCCTGCGCTTGCGCGCCAGATAAAATATTCAGATGCTGAGATCGCACTGCCACCCCTCGTGCTTTCTCAGAGTAGGTCGGTTAAATAACACACACGTATACGTAACTTTGTTAAATAACACCCAAGTCATATGTATCTTTGCTAAATAATACTCAAGTCATACAGGTGCATCTCAATGAATTCACTAAGAAATTCATTGAAATACAAAGAAATACAAAGAAAAGTTAATGTATTTAATGTATTTCATTATTTCAATTTAAATGTGAAACTCACATTTAAATACACAAAGTGAAATATTTAAACCTTTTTTGCTTTAGTTTTTATGATTACAGTTTACAGCTAAACCACAAAAAAATCTCAGAAAATTAGAATATTACATCAGACAAATTTTAAAATATTTTTAATACAGAAATGTTTATGTTTATGCTCTCAGTACTTGGTTTGGTCTGCTTTTCACATTACACTGAAATAAATGAAAGTTTTCACAATATTAATTTCTATCTTCACCAAGCACTTGTAAGAGCCTCTTAAAGTATATCCCTCCCCTCAGCTGTCTGAATGATTTATTGGGCCTGTCATCATGAGGGAGTCTCTTTTTTTGGACTATTGTTATTCACCACATGAGAGGAAAATGAAGAATGTTTTAATTAAAATCAAAACAAGACAAAATACAGATCGCACTCCAAATCAAAACTAAAAAACTGAGTTGTTCATACCAAATGTGGTTTATCGGCTTTCCAAATGGCATTTACAGTAGGCTACAAGTGCAAATGTTTCAGGTGACCACTTAATTTAAAACAAGCATGAGTCCCTGAGTAACATCTGTTGTTGTGAAGTAGTATTATTTTACCAGCAGCTCAGGCTTCCTAGGAATTAAAGCGCTATCTGCCTGTCTTTTAACACTGTAAAGGAGGAAGACAACTCCCTGTTACGCCTAAAATTGTAAATAAAGTCACTGTCTGCTCACCACATGTAAGAATGCACTTGGGGAGGCATGGTGAAAACAACTGGAGCTGGTTTAGTCTTTATAAAAGCCCACCCAGTGAAATACACCCAAACTCCCTGGGTTATTATGAATTATTTTTATTAGCATGACATAATCTTAGGCCCGAGGTAGCTGACTCAAAAATGTCAGTTACAGGTCAGTATCTATTGTTCTTACTAAAACATACCGATTTACTTTACCTTTTCCACCATCACTGCGACAGCCATGTCACAACCTAATCTTGTTGTTATGGCCCACAATTGATGTCTTCCTTTGTACTCCTGAAGTATGTATGTGTATGTAGATGTTATATGTCTGTGCACACTTGAGGTGTGAGGTGTATATGCTACTGGACACCTTCATTTGATTTGGGATAAAGTATCTCTACTCTACAGTTAGAAATGTACATTAAACCTTAACATCAAGCCTATTCTATCTGATCAAATATTAAATGTATTATCTTTAATGGACCTGGACATTAATGAATTAATTAACTAGACTTAATTAAAGGGCTCCTGCCGCTAAAAACCACTTTGAGTAGCTCTATTTACAATGTGGTGGGTCACAACAAGCAGTATATGCACGCAGCACTCCAAGATGTGAAATTCGACCCTCACGGTTTTACTGGTCATTGAAGGGTCGAGCTAACCAGAATGAGCGGACCAGAGCAGGCTAAACCTATCTACGTCACTAGGTCGTAAGCCCCGCCCAGAGCCATGTATGGCATGCCCACATCCCAGAGGAAGAACAGTGGACAGAAGCTAGGTGAGCGAAAGACAGCGAATTTGCCCAATCAGAGGTACCTTATTGACACGTCATGGATATTCACGAGGGACACCGGAAAAGCCAGTCGTTCAACCACTAGACCTGTTCTAGCTTACAGAAAACAGCGTCAGGCAAGAGAACTAGGACATAATTTTTCACAGAAATGACGCACAATACATTCAACCATAGTGGCGACACAGTAATATGAATAAAAATAACGATAGAAGTTGACCTTTAAGCCTAGCCCAACATGAAAAGAGAAAATCTCAATTAAAAAACACTTTTAGTCTAGACTTGTCTTAACCCATGAATAGAAAACTGGTGAAAAAAATATTTTAAGTACATATATTACAATCTAAAAAAAATAATGGGGCCAGTACTGTCTCATCAATGCCATAGAAGAACCTTCACTCTCTGTGGAACCACCCGATTTGAAGAACCTTTATTTTTTTAGCCTGTATGTGAAAGGTACTTCACATTGGATATGGTTCTTCAGAGCCTCAGATTATAATAGGCTATGTTATGTCATATCGGTGTCAAATGGTTCTTTAAAGCACTAAAAAAGGTCATCGTTCTGAAGAACCATTACTGGCCCCATTATTTTTTAGTGTATGTAATTTTATCATTTCACTTTGTCAACCTACATCCTCACAAAGCATCCAATCAACCCATACCGTTTATTGTAGCTGCTTTTTTCTGGGCCAGCCTCTCATCAGGGCCTTTTCCTGGTAGTTAATGAGTAGTTGAGTGCAACAGATAAGGTGACTGAAGCATTGTCTCGCTGTCTCCCGGGCACACACAGCTGACAAAGGTGACTCACTCAGGCATATAAAACATGTAAGAGACAGAGACAGCCAGGGTCATAATACGGCAAGACAGTCGGGTGTAGTCCTGTGAATACCTTTGTGGGATCGCCCATGATCCACCCAAGACTAATAATCAATATTATACTGACTAGATAAATCTAGATAAAAGTGTTTGACATGAGATTGCTGTTTTAAGCCCAGCATAAGCATAACAGCATAAGACAAAGTTTGCAACCCACTCACTTATTTTTTTCTGTTTCACCACCCCTCCTTACACACAAACACCGAGTAAGGCTGACTTTAACGATGTGGGAATGCAATTTAGTCTAGTAGTTGAGTTTCAACCTGCCAAGTCATCCACTAAGTACTTTTACAGATCGATACAATGCCAAACTTACTTTGTCTTTTGCTTGGCCAGTAGCACATCAGCAAAAACTGGTTCCAAAGAGATCAGAGAGAAAGAATGATATGCTAACTGGTGTAGGTTAATTTCATTTATTATTTCATTATTACTAATGCTTATATGCTTAACATTCATGTAAAGTCTAGTATATTAATACGTGGTTTATGTAACATTACATACTTTTTACTATAGGCTACATCACTGTACTGATTGATGGACATGACGTCTATGCTCCTATCTTTACCTCCTGAAGCACGGTGATATTTCCAGAATCGAATTCTGGTTTACACCTCAATCTCGATTCACCTCCCTAAAACAATGACAGATGGAACTCTGCTGACAGCCAGACATGTAAATAGACACACGATTTACCACATGGTCACAGGTTTTTCAACAAGCTCTTTGAAGTGACACTACCACCCTCTTGTGGGAAAAGACTGAACTGCAGCCAAGTGCACACAACTTTGCCCATGGCGTTGTGGGTGTGTGGTGGGTGGGTGGAATCCCCGAGTCACCACTGCTGAGAAAGAGTCCTTTGGTAACATGCACACAAACAAGAACAGGGGCTATACTAAGAATGTGAGCTATTAACAAACATGGAAACGTTCATTCCAAATAAGTGGTGCATTGCCTAATAGCAGGGCCAGTGGCTTCATTTTCCACAAAAAACTAAGCTGTATGGGGTCTTGTATTAGGATGTTTATGGCTTACACTGAGTTAGCTTAGACAGGCTTATCACTAATCTATGTAGCTGGGAAACCCCCGTTTGTTGAAGCTTAAACCAAAATTATATAGACCAAATCCATGGAAAAAATAAAGTTATTCCAGAATGTGTAGTTAACAGTTGCAGTTGCAGGCTCTGTCATAATAGACATTATTCTCCCATTGCTGAAAATGTATGATAATCTTTGTGCAAAAAACACTTATTGTCTACATATGGCGGAGTGATTTTAACAATCTGACTGGGTAGCAATAAAGTGGTAGAACCTCTTAAGAAAAGCTCCTGATTGGGTAAGAAGTCAGAACCTGTAAGAACCTCTTCAGGGCCTCAAATCCATGGCTAGAAGTGTGTGTAAACAACTCTGTCATGAAGCACAGAACACTCCTCCCTGCCCCACTGACACTGCCCCTTGGTGCAGCCAATTCAGTGGCAGCCTATGGATCTTGTGACTCAGTGCAGCAATCTTAAACCAGGGCAGCCCTCTCAGCTGGCAGCTTTAGGAGAGGAGGGGAGTGGGATTTTTACAAAGAGCAGCAAGACAGATTTGCACTACTAGGTGTCCCGTAACTTTGGACCCGTAGAGAAAAACAATAAAATCTCAAAATAGTCACAAAAATGAATTACATAATGTGTCAGAAGTTTAGTAGGCTACATCATGTCTTCAAACCAAAATAACCTGAACTGTTTCTCCCCTCCTGTCAGTGAGGAGTTATCTGCAACATAATAAGATACTAGAAATCCCAATGAGTCCAGAATGGGACACCCTGCTTTACTGAACAGCTTGTAAAAATCAGTTTGCTTCATTTCAGCTCACTGAAACAAAGAAAAGTATGTGGCTGAACGATAAGACAAAGAGAGATGACCTTTTCCTATAAGGAAAATGATTGTTTTTCTTAATTACATCTGCATTAGTCCACAAATTGTCATCTTTCTTCACAAACTGACAAACATGTTCTAAGCTGCTTATTTGTGCCTGTCTTCTTACCCTATTGACTCAGCACACTACACAATGTGACACTATATAGAACATGCAGTATAATATGTAGCAACCTTTCCTTATCGAGTCTTGTGGTGATAGGAGAACCACTACCACTGCTAATGTACTCCTACATTTTCTCCAGGAACAACAGACTACCTTACTAACAAACCAACTGTCTCACGGTGTACCTGTCTATAAATTACAAGTTCAAGTCCAGGTGGTACACCAGCCATGTGCTTTGATCCCAACCACCACACTGAATGTCTGCAATTGAAGTCATCAGATATGCCCAACAGAGCTGCCATCCTGGGGCCTAATGTTCAACAAAATGAAAAGTTCTGCTCGATTTCAGGTTACCAATCATTTTCTACGAACTTGAGCGAATGCAGCAGAACAGGAGACAGTGAGGATACAAAGCAAACAGTCATTTTCTCCACATTGCCACGGGGGAGAAGCGAATTTGAGAGGACCACAAGACTGTTAGGCTGTTTTCGCATGAAATGTCCAATTGGAGGAATTAAACCTTGTTTATGTGGCACCCAAACTGGTTAGACCAAGCTGAAGTGAGATGTAGTCACCTACTGATGAACCCAAACTCATTTTAGGGTGCTTTCATACCTAACTTGTTGTTCTGATGCTGGGAACATCCGCACAGTTTCAGTCCCTGAATTAGAACCAAATACAGCTTTAAAAGCAGCCAGTCACCTAGTTATGAACCCAAACTGAAAGTCCACAGTTCTATGGCAGTTAATAAGATTTAACAGAATGAAAGAAAGACCACAAAAACAGTATAGCATAACAAAAAAATATTTTACTAAAACATAACATTTACAGTTCGTTTTTTTCCCAGACAAAGCCGTACAGAAGCCACACAAGTCTATGAGGATTTCAGCATGTAACTGACGCTCTAGTGTTTCAGTGTGCTATACCCCCAAAACACACAAGATATTTTGATGTCACCAACTTTTTTGTCAGCCCCAATAAAAAAGGACAATAATAATTAAAAAGAAAAAAAAAACAGGACAAGCATCATTCTCAACATTCCCATTTCCACACAGCATTGTCTGTTAGCTCGAAAGTCTACGCTGGTTAAACTGCATGCGTATAAATGAAACCAAGGCTTCACAGAGAGGGAAGGGGGAGAAAAAAACGTTAAAACAAAAGGAAAAGTACATCTTCTGCAACATCCTACCCAACCCCACACTGTAAAAAATATAGCTTTAAACCAACTTACCAAATTAAGGCTAGTGGCTGCATGGATCTTTTTACGTTAGTTAAACTTAACAATGTAATGTATATTCTGAACACACATGGCATTGTGTTACACCAATGTAAAGAGATCCATGCAGCATGTTTACTTAATTTTTTTTCTTTTAAGTTGGTTCCATGCTTCACTTTTTACAGTGTACCCTTTCTCCCACCCTTTCAACCATGCCCGAAAAAGGCAACAAGTCCCACCCCCTGGGTTTCTACCTACACTGCAAGTTATACAAACGGGGTTCCAAACACACGAGCAGGCTGAGCAGCTTGAAGGGTTAAGCGCTACAGACATATAACAGCCATTTTGTGATGAGCATAAGTCAAGTCTGTCCGGTACGGTAGCAGCCATTTCATTTTACGAGAGTGGTCAAACTTTTTTTTTTTTTCTCAAATGTAGCACCAACACCCCAAGTAACTGCTACCATCACCCCCTCAGATTCAAGTTATTTGATCAGGATGCCGGATGATGATGCTGAACTGATGTTTGGAACCCGCCACACAGTTGGTTGTGGGCATACAGCAAGGCTTTGGGCATGATGTATGGTGGCCCGTTTCCACAGAGAGATACAGAGAAAACAACCATGTGGTGTGTGTGTTTGTGTGTGGGTGTGTGTGTGTGTGTGTGTGTGTGTGTGTGTGTGTGTGTGTGTGTGTATGTGTGTGTAGCAAGCGATATATAATAAAGCCTTGGGGGTGCTGTGAAAGTGGAATGAGGAACCAATGCCTCTCTAACACCTCTTGAAATAACCAAAAGGTATACAGTAGTCTGTAAAGTTGTGGTTGTAATTTTTTTCTCACTTAATATATTCTGTACTTTTTTGTGTTTGTTTTTTTACATTTTGTCTGAGACAGTGTCCTTTAAATGCAAACGAAGAACGAAGGAGTAGGATCTTGGCAGAACCAGAGTGCTTTTCACTCACGTTCCAAATCTTCTTTTTTAGGTTTTTTTTTTCTTTTTAGACTTCAATGTTGTTTCCTGCATACAGCCTGGTCCATGTTCGAGCTGTGGAACAAAAAAGACGGAGAAAGGGTTCTTTAGAGCTTGTCAAGTGTAAGGAAGAGATATGTAGCTCAAAACGTCACTTACTAAACTACATAGATGTTCTCTGATGTGTGGTTTATAGCTGACTTTTTCAAGTATTCTTGAGAGCCAACATTACACTAGCTGGGTATACATTCCTTTATGGTAACCTTCAGATGGCTAAGTGATGGAACAAGCCTACTACGTGGTGGTTTTTGAAAACCAGGACATACTAGTGTCCCAACAGAAATGTGTCAAAACTTGGGACAAACATCTTAAAACCAAGACTATCCTGGTCAAACCAGGTCATCTTGTCACCATACTCTGGTACATGTGCGTTGAAGTTGTCCATCCAGAAACTGAAAACATTCTGCAAATCCATGGAACTGCTTGGCTATTATGACACTTTACTCTCACTGCAGTTTCATCTGTCTATAACCATTTTTTCCTACCCACGTTACATTTTTAAACACACATTCCACATCACATCTGGCACCTGTCTATCTATTCTCTGCATCTTTCACACACTTTCATTTCTTCAATTTGAACCCAAAAATTGCTTTCCATTGATATCCTCCAACATACCATCAATTGTACAAATAATTCAGTATTTGTACAGACATGGGCTAGCAAAGAGGTTGGGAGAGTTAGGCGGAAGTGTAGAAATGTGGAGGGGAGTGTTGTTGTTAAATGTTTAACCTTATGTTAGTTACGACTGTATGGGAGGGGGGCACCCACAAACACACCTGTTTCAATGGCTTGGGCTTCGTTGGTCTTCCACTGCTCTGCAACATCATTTGCGAGCGGGTCGTCTGGATTGGGAGCACTTAGCAGAGCCTGGATAGACAGCAGGACTGTACGGATCTGCAGTGCTGGGGACCATTTGTCTACAGACAGGAGGGAGAAAAGAAAGACCGTGTGGGAGGGTGATGGGGCCAAGAATGGAGCAAACGTACAAGAGCCAGGGAGCAAAGACAGGGCAAACAAAAATCCTCGCTTAGTTATACTACAAATCACCATAAGCAGGCAGTCATTTGTTTTGTGTGTAAAAATACCACATTTCTTTTTATTGTATGCTAATAGGAACAAACTACTATAAATACTCAACATTTCTACTGGTTGGGATGTGACCCAGACAAAGGCATTTCTGGCATATGAACTGATTCAAAATGACACAAAGAAAAGGGTGCCCAATGCTCATCTAGGCATACATCATTTATCTCATTACCATTACCTTTTAAAATGTCTAGACATATTCTTCCCAGCTTGTCTACATTGGGGTGGTAAATTTTGGTCATAAACCGGACTTTGGGGGCTGCCATGGGGTACTCCTCGGGCAAAAAGAGTTCGAGTTTGAAGGTGCCCCCTTCGAAGGGCGAGTCCTGGGGCCCGGCGATGACCACGTGGAAGTAGCGGGCGTTTCCTTCATCTGGCTCAGCTTTGATCCCTGGTACAGGCTCTGCCAGCAGACGCTGTGTTTCCTGCACAGACATCACTTCATTAACATCCCTGTACATTCATTATGATTAGTCGAAAACCCTCACTTCAAGTATTTTATACTGCAAATGGCTTTACGTTAGTGATGGGCAACCTGGCCTCAGAAGCTAAATTATTGAAGTTGAAGTTACTAACATGACTTATCAGCCAGATAGAAGAGTTATATGTGCTATTGGATTGTAGCTTCTGAATTGAGGTTGCCCATCACTGCTTTCAGTTCTGGACACATAGTTAATTCGTCACTGCTAGCTATATTACTGAACAACAAACAAAAACCTACGCAGCTGTGGCAGTGTTGCATACTGACAAGAATCTGGTGGGGAAATACGCCCATGTAGGTTGTGATTCAATACAATATTATAGGCCAAGCTGTGATTTTTAAATCAGGGACTGAAATAGCTTAGGACTAATTACAACACAAGCAAACCATTGTTTGCCATTACTCACTATATGCATATAGTAAGGCAAAGTGCAGTAACTGTGCAAACACTGAAACTGTGAAAACTGCCTTTAACAGTTGTCATACTGCCCAGTCCAACATACTGTAGGCATACCTGTGGTAAGGCTTGTATGTGCTTTTATGTACATACAGTAATAGAACAAAACAAGAGATTTAGTCACAAGACAAAGGTGGTGTTACAAAGTCAACTGAGTCTAAACTACAGACTATATTTCAACAAAATATGTAGTTATTGCCTTCTGGGTTTGTAGGGCAGGATAGCTAATCTGTACTCACTTTATATGGTTCAATGATGCAAAAACACACGATTTACCACTCTCTACATCTCCCACTGAAAACACCTCGTCAAAGAATTGTGATATTTACATATGATGTTGACACTTAGGCTAACTATTGTGAAATCCTGAATCCAGTAAATAGTTTTGGTTAAAAATGAGGAAACAAACCGAAAGTCAAGTCATTTTATTAATATAGCATACTTAAGAAGAACAAAGTGCTTCACAACACTGGCATAATTTAAAAACAGGATATCAAAGCCATATACATGTTAAAGTAGACAAAGAAAGTAAATAAAATGATATTAATAAAGTAACAAAAACAAACAAATAAATAAAAAGGGTAGACTTGACAGGTGTATGAGCCTGGAGGAAAGTGGGGTTACATGCCTTGCTCAAGGGCACTGAAGCCATGGATGAGGGTGCAGGACAGAGCTGCTTCTGTACCCTACCCACATTTTTTCCCCACTGGACCATACAAGATATCTACAAGTGTAATTACTTTTAAAATAATACCACAAGCATATACCTCACAACGTTACCTTACCTTTATAGATGTGTATTAAAATATCGCTAAATTATTACACTAAAACAAAGGAGGCAGAGTTAGAAATTCTGCAACTCTGTTTACCTCGGTTTTCTCTACTACTCTACTAAACAAAAACAGCATAGACATGCAGCACTGATTAATGCAATACAGCTATGCTCTTCAAGGGCCTCGGCCAAAATAGTACTTTCCAGAATGTTCTTGCCCGTTTCTAGGAAAAGTTTACAGGAGATGTACGATTTCTTTCCTTATAGTTTTAAGCCAAACATTTCCTTTATTACCTTTACTTGGCTATAGTCTGACCCAGGAAATTGATCTTGCTGATAACATAAACCCTGTCAAATCATATTCAGTTCCTCATTTTTCTATAAGAACGTGTTTTAGGAAAGAGGGGTATGGCTTCCATGTTGTCAATAGTGATTTGAGAGACAGTAGTGAAGTAGTGGATTACAGATACAGTAGTAAACTCAGAGTAGATGAGATTCAACTTTGCCATTACACATGTATAAATACAGGGTAACAAAATGTGGTTTAGCATCTAATCAAAAGTGCAAAGAGCAGCAAGTGCAATACAGTATGTATGTACTGTACAGTGTAGTGCAGTGTAGATTGGAGTACACTATATATGTACAAAACTAGGGGCAGTATAAACAGGTGGGTATAATTAAGCATGAATATACATGAGGGCAATAAGCATGTGTGCTGTGAACAAGTAGGCATGTGTGCTATATTAATCATGCACTATCTACAATCACAGAAGTGGACAAACCGCCTTCAGAAATAAAACCCTGCCATTAATCATTTTTGCCTGCATGTGCACTTAATAGGTGATTAATCTAATTAGCCGCAGAATGAGCTGATTATATTCAGAAAATGGTTGCTTCAAATAGGCCTATGGCAGGTTTTACTTTTCCGTCCCAGATGCATCATTGCATTTCATGCTTGACTTGTCCATAGATTAACCACTTCCAACACGCTAGGTAAAAAGAACTATCGTAAACTACAACTTTTAAGGCTTTCCAGACTATAGTCTAATTCCAGTAAAATCTGAGTTCAAAGTATAATGTGGCAAGATGGGGTAACACTCCAATGAGCAGCGAATTGAATGACAGACCGCGCAGACATCTTTACGACCATTTAAAATATGATCTTCTTTCAATAACTAATCTTCGTGGAAAATTAATTAAAAGTTGCTGTAATACCCTGTAATACTATGGGATAAAGACGTTTAAATAATCGTTCATCAAGCCACGTAACACCCAGCGCAGTATATCTTCAAACATGTACTTGAACACAGCATTTCACTCTGGGTTTCGGGCATTTGCTGACAAACGAGATCAGCAAATTCCTTCAAGAATGTACTATTTCTTTTCATGTGAAGAGAACTTATGTACGTGCTTACGTAATCTCTGCAGTGTAAAATTAGTAGTCGAGAAAATTTAGCATAATTTTACTGCCATTGAGAAAAGCACAACCCATCTCGGCACAGTTCTTACCAATGAAAAGCGTACCTTAAATGAAAAGCGTACCTACTACTATCTTTATGCCTGTGAATTCCACCAAATACACACAGCTGCGTCACAGTAACTGACAGGGGTTTGAAGATGTCCAGTGTGCACCGAACCGGTTACAGAGACTCTTTATTTAAAATCTATTCCGAAGCATACGCAATTTTTGCGTTTTCTCTTATTGCTATGTGAAGCAAAAGAATGATAACTTAAACCAAGGTCATAAATGCGATTCATTGTCCGAAACGTGTAGTACAAGCCATACCGCTTCAATCAATGCATTTCATTCATTTCTGCACAACTAGCCTGACGGGGCGGAAAACAACTACCTACCCACAGCACTGGCAGGCTAGCCACACCTGCCATATTCTAGCCCAAAGTAACAGACAAGAAGGGCTATGAGTTTGTTAGCCTGCTAACTGGCTAGCATTACCGGTACTTTATAAAAATAGCGTACATTGGAATGTATACATTGATGGCGTATACCAACAGGAACTAGCTTTAGTTATATTTTCAACTGATATAAGTAGCAAATTCAGACTGATCTCCAATAGTTTGGAGGGATGCCACCTTCCCTGCGTTAGCGTGCGCCTATTCGCTAATATCAATTCTCTATTCGTGCGGGACAGACAGCGTTTATTTTGAACGGTTTGACATTATAATCGAGACAAGTTACATCGCCTTGGGGTTGTGTTATCATCACAGTAACAGCAGCCTATCTATTTGAACGCCATATTTAGCAGAAGAGGATGGATTTTCGTCCAACCTGTGTCTGTCCAAACGGAAGTGTTAGCTTCCCATTAAGACCACAAGGCAGGGCTAGCTTGACGCAAGTGCTTACACTGGTTTGCACGTGCTGTTCCTGTTTTATGTGCCATTCTTGAATAATAAGATAACGACGCTACCACTTCTTAAATCAAAATACAGTAAACAAGTTATACTAACCTTAATAATCCTCCGAGGCAACCCTGCCATCTTGTCTTAATATGGTTTGTACGGCGGCCCGATCGCTTCGTTAGCTAGCTGGCTAGGAGAGACGGCGCAAACGCACGACTCTTCCGGTGATGGGTGGTACATCACTGACGAAAGTCGGCTGGGAAATGTATTTTTCGCTGACAGCTTAGCAAAGGTAACAACATACATAGCAAAAAATGTAGTCACCTGTATAACATCAGAATATTTATGTGCATACAAAACCATTTTTATATTTTAAAATTTCAAGTATTTATCTGTTCTTATCTGAGCGTACTTATAGAAATGAGAACACACATGCCTTTTTCCAATAAAGCATAAAGCTGACAAGTGTACAAGTTGTTTACATATACATTTTATTAGATGAAAAAAACAAGACAACTTCAATAAGCATATGGGTTCACACATTATCTGTCTTTTGGGGGATTTTTGTTTCTGCGTCTCATGCGATACCTGAAAAACAGAAGAGAGAGGAAAAAGAAATGCATCAATACACTTTAGTTTTAAGGATGAAGTTATTAAAAATATGACCCCGCTTTCTGAGCTTTTCAAGAATATTCTTTGGAACAGTTTTATGCAGTCTAAATTATTTTGCCATGGGAGTGTGGACTGTGTACAGAAGTAAATGTTCTTTTTTCTTCCATTACATTTCTCAAAAGGTGGACTGGATTATAATCCCCCTTCTGCACTTTTAAGTTTTACCATTTTTAATACATTCAGCCAATCTCTAGATCTGGTAGTAGGATTTCCGAATCTGGCAATAGCACTTCAGCAATTAACTTGGCATACATCACTGAATCAAACTGGAATAGTAAGCATGCTACAGGTTTAATCTGTTTCAACGATTTATGCTAAGCTAATAGCTGAAGTGCAGATCTGGAGATCGGCTGAATGAATTCAAAAATGGTAAAACTCAACTGTTTAACTCTAAAGATGTTGGAAAAATTAGGCTTTTCCCCAACCCAAGCTTTCACCAAGTACTTACTGTCCCACTGGGTACCACCGATGCTTTGTTGTGTAGAACATCTTACTGAGCTCCTCAATGGTGGGAGCCTGTTTGTTCTTCAGTCTGTCTTTGCTCAGTCGCTCTTTTAAAACCTGGTCGTGTGTTTCTGGAGGGGAGGTTGTGGGATCAGGTCGAGGAATGGGCTAAAGTGAAAACAAAACGGACAAAATTGAGTAAATGCTGTAAATGAGTCTTACAACTATGGTGTGGATATAAAATTCTTTAGTTGATAATGAGTGTTGTAAGTCTTTCCCCAATACCAAACCCTAGTGTTTTTTTTATCAGACCATGACCAATAAGTTGGTAGTGAGATTTACTCAGTTTATTCACCACTAACCAGGTTTCCATTCAACTTTTTATGGCACATTTTAGTTATTCGAATAAGAAATCCTAAATTTGACTTAATCACTTGAAATGTGCAGTAATCTTTGTGGTCTAAATGGTTGCTGATGGGAATCATGTTAAGCCAAATTACCATCAATGTGCAGAACTAATAGCCTGGTCAACATTATCCCCTCATACTACACTGTATTTCGTACAGGGGGTCTGGCTGTGCTGTATTAAAGGGGTCCTTCCGTCAAAAAAACACTTTTAGTAGCTCTATTTACAATGTGGTGGGTCACAACAAGCAGTATATGCACGCAGCATTCCAAGACGTGAAATTCGACCCTCATGGTTTTACTGGTCATTGAAGGGTCGAGCTAACCAAAACGAGCGGATCAGAGCAGGCTAAACCTATCTACGTCACTAGGTCGTAAGCCCCGCCCAGAGCCATGTATGGCACGCTCACATCCATTGAGAACAGTGGACAGAAGCTAGGTGAGCGAAAGACAGCGAATTTGCCCAATCAGAGGTGCCTTATCGACACGTCATGGATATTCACGAGGAACACTGGAAAAGCCAGTCGTTCAACCACTAGACCTGTTATAGCTTACAGAAAACAGCATCAAACAAGAGATCTAGGACATAATTTTTCACAGAAATGACGCACGATGCATTCAACCATAGTGGCGACACAGAAATATGAATAAAAATAACGATGGAAGTTCCCCTTTAAGAAACTTTTTTTCCCGGAGGTATAGACTCTGCTGAAGTTTAAAAGGATTGTATTTGCCTTTACCCAATCGCTAATGTCTGGTCGTGACATATGCAATTAGCCTAGCTATTAGCTGTAGCACACAAAGTTGACACCATGCTCATGAACACTCCCTCTGTTCGCTGATTGGTCTGGCAAGATACTGCCGGGGACAACCATGTCAATGGACGCAACCCAGACTACCGCTATAGAGAGAATGATAATCAAGTGGAGGTGCGTAGGCAGGCTTTTGCCAGGCTATATAATTGATGCAAATAAGTTAAAAGGAAACCTGACTAATGATGCTGTTAAGACACTGGGTTTAAAGTTTTACATGTATTCACATACAACTCTAACTACAGAGCTGGCATTAAAGAAGCTTTTATGGACATAAGGCCCTGCTTAACCCCATTGTTCCTCCAATAAGCACTTCTTGTGTTAACCGTCAGTGCTAGTAGGTCTCAGTCAGCAAGACTTCTTTTATGGTACCTCAGTGGTGGAATGAATAAACTACCATCATGCATTCTTCTGACAATTTGGAGATTTCCAAATAATGTTTAAAAATGTCTTTACCTTGCCCTTGTTTAACTTAATTAGTTAATTTAATTCTTACAGTGTTAGTAGATGTCACAAGTGTGTCCAAATCATAATTACAAAAGGATAATTACTGCAACAAAAGGATTTAACTTTTCTGTTCTTGTGCTTTTTATGAAGAAGCCTGCTTATGTTTGAGTAGTTTGTGTATTTTTAGTAATTAGTGTGACCCCAAATGATTCAAATGATTGTCCGCCAACTATGTTTAATTTAAGGGTTGGATTTAAATTATTGCTACGTATTTCTAGAAAAATATTGGCTTTTGTGGTTCTCACCTGGCTTAACTCGTAAGGAAATTCTGCTGAGGGATGGTAGCATACAACTGTTTTGCCATCCGATGTGACACCGATTTCCACGGTGCTGAGGAAAATAACACAAGGTAAAAATTGAGAGCACTGCAATTCAAACAGGTACAACTATTCACACACCAGACATGTCAGAGGTGTACTGCGTATGATTTCTGCAGTTCAACCTTGGGAGTAAACTGTGTAATTCTAAACGCACACTGATGAGACCAGCTTATACATTTGCAAGCATCTTGGTTCCCCCAAGTAGTCCTGATATTGCAGAAGATGTACCCTATAATTCACAATAGCATTGGATTGAGCATTGGATACGTTCGGTTATTTCTCGACAAAAGGGACCGTATCTGTTCATTACAGACTGACTTTGACATCGAACGACGCTAATGTACCTCCAACGGAGGTTATTTACCTGTCGTCAATCGCTGGACCCCGAACTGTGGACTTGGCATGGCTGGGATAAATGTTTATACCTTTGGGAAACATAGTGTGTAATTTATGTTATCATTAATGTATTTTGCTTATTAAGAGATGATCAAGACTAAACCGAGGGTGGCAATGTCAGTTGCCTTTTAACCTAAACATCATTAGCCAGAATATTGTTCTGCAGAACTACTACTTCGCATACGACCATATGATGGTTTTGACAGTATATTAGCAGCACTTTATTGTTTCCTACTTACCCTTCACGTATAAAACATTTGACCGACCCGACAACCGTGGACATAAACATTTAAACCCGTTAAGTATTCCTTGACCTAAGCTAGCAGCCATGCTTCCAATCTAAACATGAAGCGAAGGTGTTGCAGCGAAATATGTCCGCATGTCGCAACCTGGGAACGAAAAGGGTCCGCTCCGATTCTTCATAACAGGCATTGCCAAAGTCCCTCTACTGACGTCGGAAATTAAATAATTGAATGAATGAAACAATATAGATTATTAAGTTAATTTATTTAATTATGTATTTAATTGCATAATTGAACGGATGTATGAAAGAATTGATTATGTTTAAATAGTTTTAGACATCATTCTGTAGATTTTTATCTGTACTTCATGAAGTGTAAGGACAAAATCCTGTATTTCTTGACAAAACAGGAATGAAATATATAACAAAATATTTTTACCCTTGAATTTGAAATATTAGTTTTTAGCAGAGCCATCTTTCTATTGTTAGCAACAAAAACATTCTATAGATTTCTATGACATCACTGACATAGAATGTGGAATAGTTTGCCAGCTCAGTCCAAAACACAGAGATAGGATGGCTGATGATTTCACACCTCCATAAAAAATGTCTGCAGATTACGTTTCAGCCTCTCGCAGTGATGTTATCCTGGACCCATCACAGTATATTACTGTCAGTCCTCCGCATCCAGAAAGAGAGCGAGAGAAGAAGCATCGAACGCATCGTCTGTCTGAGATTTATCACCCGGTGACTATGTTCCTTTTGTCAGAAGATGATATAATTGATATTGTTTCTTCCTGGGTAAAGACCAAGAAATTTCTTTCTAATGTACCTGCTAAAGAATCTGTGCTGACACCTACAACCAACAATGTCGTTTACTACTATTCCCTCGAGACATTCACTGAGAAGAGATCAGTCTGCATGCGTTTCGAGCCTCAAGTTAAAGAACCTTCCCAAGCAATCAACCCCACCATCCAAGAGCCCCGCCCCTGGATGATGGCTGTCTCACCTGTCAAGATGTTTTGTAACCAGGTGTTCCATTACCGTCTGATGAACACAGATCAGTACAGGGGCTGTCCTTACTGCCAGGAGCAGAAGTGGCTACAATGCTCTCGCTGTCATGGAGGTGGTCACACACCATGCACCAGGAGCAAGGCCCATCTGGAATCACCGTCAAGGGAGTGTAGCCAGTGTCACGGGAAGAGAGAGGTTCCCTGCACGGCCTGCATGGCTCTGGGTCGAGTATGCTGCAAAATGTGCGTGGGCAAAGGACGCCTGTGCTACTTCAAGGAGCTGCGGGTGGAGTACCGAACCCACCTAGAGAACCAGTTGATGACCAGCTGTGGGATACCAGAGAAGAAGTTGCTGCAAGCTGCAGGGGAGGTGGTTCACGCCAGTGTAGGGACCAGATTGGCACCGCTATCTCAGTTTTCAGTGCCGCAGGTGAATGAAGTCTCTCGGAGGATGGTCGAAACGTCCCACCAAAGATGGCCTGACTGCAAGGTCATCCAGCAGAGGCACCTCCTGAAGGCTGTGCCGGTCACCTACGTGCAATACGACTGGAAGGGCCAGACTGGAGGCCTATACATCTACGGCACGGACAATCGGGTATACTGGCCAAACTACCCACACTGCAAAGTTTCGGATCGCTGCATCCTTCTGTAGTTGCAAAACATTTTAAAGGCCTTAGTAAAGCTAAGTACTTTTTGCTTCTCTTCAAAACAATCATGTATAGATACTTGAATTTGTTTCTTTAAACATTTGTACAGACACAATTCTAAAGAAAAACATGGTTAACTAAACCTGCTATTGACTCAATTTTCCATTTTATTGTTTGACAGTGAAATATGCATTAGGATCCTTTGATACATGATCAATGCAATGTCCAAAAAGAAAATATACATAACCTAGGTTTTGTCAACCTATTATATCTTAAGCCATGCAACCAATGACAATATTCACCACTGTTACTGTAAACCAGCATACCTAAAATATGCAGGTCAGATTTAAACATGAGGAGTCATGGTATGGTGGCTACGTGAGACCTATTTTCTCCTCAAACACTTCCAGACAAAATCTTCTTTAAGGTCTTTTTCCTGACCCTTTAATACACAGTGTCACTAAATATGATTAGTCCACAGTTCATTCAATGGTCCTTTTGTCTGCTGTCCAATAGACAAAGTCTCTTGCTCTTAAGGTGTTTTATCTGGGTAGGAGTGGAGCAAATGTTTAGCTTGATGAATCAGGACACGTCCATCTCAGCTGTGCTGCTGCTGGGAGCCACTGACGATGTGTTGGCTACTAACCTCTCCCTGTTTCCAAACACTTCAGTAACTAAAAGGAAAGAATACAACACAAATAAGAGGAAACACTTAAATGCAGTCATACTACTCTTTTTTTACAGACAGTCATAACATGGAATGAAACACAAATAGCCGTAAACTAAATAAAACATCTGTCGTTTAGGTTTTTAAAGGTCATCTGGGGTAGCTTAACCACTTAAGGAGTTCAGAGTTTAGCAAGTTTGTGGCCTGCACCAGTAGGAAAAATGTGTGTGGGAGAGTGAGTAACCAATGCTCTCCTGCACCCTCATCCACAGCTTAGGAAGACATCTAACCGCACATTTCTCCAGAGGGACAACCCATGCACCTAAACACTGCAGGTTGCTCTGGCTAAAAGCATTGGCTAAAATGTAATGTAATAATAATGTTGGCGAGGGGTGGGGAATGGTCATCATTAAACAGATGAAAAACAATGAAAACATCTGGGCTTCTCCAGAACACACAGCCTGTAATGATGCACTCAGGAATTAAGTTAAGCCTTTGCAAGTGGTTGTTAATATTTGAGCTGTGGTCATACGTATAACATCTGACATTCATGCTCCTAAAACCCTGTGGGTCCAGACTTGTTGGTTTCAGTCCAAAATAACAGTTTATTTTCAATTTACAGGGCCAAGATTGTGCAAATACAGGTTTTTTATGCAAAAGTTTTTTTTTATGCAAGATGACCATAAATAGCAATTAGCTGAATTTGACAAAAAAAAGTATGAATTGCATAAGGCATCTGAACACCACAAACACTTAGCAATGATACTATACCTGCTGTGACATCACTCATGTCCCACACCCGAAGGCCATCCTTCTGTCCACCAAATGCATAAACAAAGGGGAGGTCGGGACAACAGGCTGCACAAAACAGTACTCCCTAGAGTTAAAAAAAAAAAAAAGACAGGTTAATCTCTAGTCGTGTCTGTGGTAGTTGGCTTTCCCCCTTCTGTTGCTGTATGATTACCAAGCACCATCTAAGCTAAGCCGCATCAATGTTCCTTTTCTACTACCTTTTTTACTTATGCAGTTTTCTCTGTGTGGGAACACTACCACTATTCACTTAAAGTTATCAGTGACATGTGAAATTCAAATATGGGCATTGGGCACCAACCATTTTCATATCTCTGGAATGAACAAGACTGGGTTTGTTGCCAAGAATGTCCCAGATTTTCACGTGTTTGTCAGCTGAAGAGGTCACCAGGAAACCTTTCACTTGACTACTCAGGTCCATCCCTGTGGTAGATTAAATCAACACAATCAGATTCATCAACACATTCCTTGATACAGGCCAAACTACACAGCTTAAAAAGGGAACCTTTTTAAAATTGTTCTATTTTGATTTAGGGGTTTTTGGTTCACACCGTTTTAGTGGCATTTTACTTACAGGTAATTACACAATATCCATCAGTACATTTTTTAATATACAAATATTGCCTTAAAATAGATTCTTTGTGAGACTTAAAATGTTCAATTTCTTTTTTATTATCCAAAAAACAGAATAAATGCAAAGTGATGCGCTATTCTGAGTTTTGCAAGCAGGTAACATTAATGAAACGCCTTACCTGAGACTTCTCCATCATGAGCTCTGAGTGTGAATACTGGCTTGTCAGAGCGTGCGTCTAAACAGTAGACAAACCCATCCTCTGTGCTTGCCTAATAATTAGAGACAGGAATATTTATAGCATGCTTGAAGGATTAGTTAGTGTCCACAGGCAATATGCAGATGTTAAGACTCAATCATCTTAATGGTAAGGTAAATAAAACTTTAGCCCTGAGCCAATCCATTCTGCTAAATTAAAGAAGACAGTCCCTACTGACAGCAGCACACACTTTCTTACCTTTCAGTTTGTGTGCAAAATGTTTATTCGTTCATTACACGTTGCACATTACATTGTTTGGTTTCCTACATAATGCCTTACATGGTGAACGAATAAACATTTTAATATTTGGCAACAGTATCTGGAAACATTTTGAAAATGTGGGCCTGGATTTCATCAGAGTTGACCACTTTCCTTGAGCGGAACAGCCGTTAATTTTTAAGAAGAGACTCATTGACGTCAGACTTGAGTCAGATGTATTCAGGAGTACAGGCTAAATCTAAAAAAAGCAGCTTTATCGAGTATGGTAAAAGTGACTTGCTTACCAAGAAGTTGAAAGGAGAAAAGTGATCCCACACAAGTCGCTCCACCTGCCCACTGAACCTCCAGACACGATGGCTGTCCTCTGGACTTCGGCAGTCGTACAAAACAGCCGACCTTAGGGTAAAGAATAGGAGGGCAGTTGAGTCCCCATGTCAATGTCCCACACCGTATTTGTCCAAATATATAAAAACAAAAGTAAATCAAGGTTTTGCTCTTTTTGAAGACTAACCTGTCATAGGACCCAGATATAAGAGTCTGAGCCTCAAACGGGTGGAATTTCAGAGTCTGAACCTAGAACCAGACAAATACAAAATTTATTTAAAGGTGCTATATGTAGAAAATGAATGGCAAGTAATTATAGACTGGTCCTGGTATGTTACCAGAGATTAGGGAAAACATATTAACTTCACTCAACATTACTGCTAGAATATTTGCATTTTAAAACTTAATCCACAGCCTTCTGTTTATATTTTTATTTATGTTCTGTCTCTGTTTATATTCTGTCTCTTGCCTGTAGAGGGGGGAAACAATGCTTTACAGTATTTTGAATTTGATTGCTGGAAGAGTTTACGTAGTCACAATCCTATGCACTTCACCTTTAACATTTTACAATTTAACCAGAAGCTTGATCACTTTCCTAGGCCGCTTAGTACATATATAAAGATCAATTATTTTAGTGTGCTCATACAAGTACAACATAGGGGTGCATGATTCAGAAAATGCCACGACTTGATTCAATAATAATTTTTAGGCTCAAGATTCGAATTCAAAATCGATGTTCGATCCCAAACTAGAAATGGGTAACAGAACCTGGTATCAAACGGCCTCTGGGGATACATTTTCCAAAGACCGTTGCATAGATAAGCTCTGACACTAACTTTTTTGTGTCTGCATAAAAGTGATCTTTCCCAGTTGTTTCACCGGTTCTGTTACTAAATAAGATGTTAATCTTGAACAATAATTCAAATGTGCAAAAAAAAAAAAAAAAAGATTCACAACTCTACTAAGCTTAGTTAAGATGCAACATATAGAATACCTTATCAGTGTGCTTTCTTAATGTAGTGGCTGGCTTTCCCTGTGTCAGATCCCACAAAATTACAGTCTCATCTGCTGATCCACTTGCCAGCACATTCCTGTAGGTAAAACCACAACAGCGACCTTTCAGTCAAGGGGAGAGGGTTGAGAAGGGGAGAGAGTTGAAAAGGGGAGAGGGAGAGGGGGGGTGGGGGGAGAGACAGAAAGAGAGAGAGAGCGAGCGAGCAGAGGATGACGGAGTACTCACCGAACAAGTTTGTTCCAGGAAATATCTAGAACGGCATCAGTGTGACCTTCGACCGGTTCTGCAGCAGCAGCCTGCAAGACAGCAGAGCATTAAACTCTGATGAGCTGTGTGCTTAAGGGAACTGTGTACTTTTACACCAAAGCATCGCACAAAGACCGCGTCACTACATGCACATCATCGGTGAAGCATGCAGAGGCCGCCATGGGCCTCCGACATTTTATTGCCCCACACAATAGTTTCTCTGTTGACAACTTTTGGAGGCTGGTAGAGCGTGATGTTGCCAACTCTTTGTTGAACCCTAGCCTAAAAATGAGGTGTACAATTTGACAGGCTTTGGATAAACTTTGTAGAGATAAAAACATCATTGTCAAGCCAGCAGTCAAGGGAAGTAGTCTGGTGGTCATGCCTAAATCTTTATATTACAATTTTTTTCATATTACAGGGTATTACTTTGTGATCCCAGTACTAAATTAAAAGTAAATAAACATTTTTTTTGCAATCTCATTTGTCTTCTTTGATCTCTGATCGAGAATTTAAATATTTGTTTAACGGAATATGCTGGTAAAACGGAGTCTCTCCCCGCAGTCCCTAGAGTTGGATAAGTAAGCAGAAGCATTTTCTAGCAGACCCAGCACAGGCAAAGCACCGCTGAAAGGTGCAAAGACACCACGCGAAGACAGCAGGGTCTTGGATCTTGGTAATCGAAGTCGTCATCTTTGTCGGTCATAAAATATTCAATATTCGTAGCCATTTTTACTCAGTATATGAGAAAACAAACTTTTACACACTGTAACAATCTCACTGCCCAACTCACAGCCCACCAGTAAAACTTCCACGCTTGTGTGTTGACGGAAGTTGGAGGATGTGGGCTTCCAAGTGCTGCATGGTGTCTTTGTGCGTTTCAGCGGTGCTTTACCTGTGCTTCGCCTGTGCTTCCGCAGAAAATAGTCCCCCGTCTAAATGCTGCTTAGTCAATCCCTTCGTGTTAATTTGCATTGTCAATTGTACTCAATCTGAATGCAGAGGTCACGAGAAGTAATTACAAAAAAATTAGAGTGAACTGATTCACTTTTGCCATTTGGCAACACTAGATTACAGCGACTATGCTAAGCTAAGGTCAGTGCTGCCAGATTCAGACAATGGCTGGGTCTGCTCGAAAACTCTTCTGCTCACTTATCCAGCTCTAAGGACTGCGGGGAGAGACTCAATTTCACCTGGGGGTGGCACATCCCTTTAACTGTTTTCTTACCAAGCCAGCCTTCTACATTTTGTCGAAAGTCCATGAAAAATCTAACGAATTCGCCAGGCCAACCAACAGTGGCAGGTAATAAAAGTCTTTCTGTATTTACATGAGCACAGAGAAAAGCTGTTGAGCTGAAATGTCTGCTCTTTTTATCTTTTGTTACCGTCAGTAAATTAACTGATTTTGGAAAGAATGGTCTTAACTATGCAGTGTGTCAAACATTCATCTTCTACCTTTGAAAGCTGTTTTTTATAGACCTGCTCATAAAAACTCTATCTTAGCGCAACCATTTTTTCGTACTCCCACACAATAGTAGGACAGCACATGCACAAATATTAACTTCCATGAATTCTAAATTTGCCAGAAATCTTCTGCAGTATTGAACGGTTCCTGGGATGATACTGCAACAATCTCCGGTCCAAGACTTCTCCATAAAGCCTGGTATACCATTGAGATCAAACTGGATACTGAGCATGTTTTCAGTTGTTGGCAGCTTTTAGAGCAAAGAATCACAAACCTCTCAGCTACACAGAGCCCAAAAGGGCACTCAAGACAACAAGACAAAAAAATGTGACTAGGGGTTCACGACACGCCTTTAGAATACTGTCAGTGCATTTGCAACTACAGATGTGCCAAAATGAAATTGCTTTTGTGAAGGGTCAACACTGGCATACAAATTCTGTTTAAGTAGGTGTTCATTTCACAAAGTCCACATATAAGCTTTATTAAAGTTCACCTTTTTGCCTTTCTTCTTCTTCTTCTTGGCCTTTTTGCTCCCAAGAGAGAAGGCAGGCTCTAAGCAGTCCACCACATCCAGGTCCCACACATCTATCACCGGAGTCATGTTGCCCACAGCTGCATAGTTGGCTGGAGGAGTATTAGCACATTAGGAATGTCAGAGTAAGCATGAGAGACATACACTGGTAAGAAAGATGATCACCAGTTTCAAGCTACATCTTTAAAGAAAAAAATGCCAAATAGAATCTTTATTGTAGGTATTTCCAATCAAGTCTTTTCATATCTAATATACTATATTAATTTGTTAAAATTACATTTAAGTGCAGTCTGGAGACCAGCAAGAACAACATTAGGGGACTACATGAAGAAACTGACGTCAGTCCTTTTTGGTAATTTGTAATTTTTGTAATCTTGGTGTTCTTATATCGTATCCATCTGGTCTCAACCTAAGGGGTATTGCCACAGAGTGGCTTTCCCTATACTGTTCACCTGTGAATTCACTACCTGTTGTATTCAGGTATTTGTAATTAGCCTCCCCCTGAAGAGGACATTGTTTATTTGAGCAGCACACCCTGAAGAAGGCCATCTGTGCCACTACGTGTGGGTTGATGCCCAGCTTTTCCATGCAAATAGCCATGTATAATAAGGGCTTTTTATATTTATTGGATGTTAAGAGTGCCTTGGATTTAATCTTTTTTCCCCAAATGATTTTTGCATTCCCTACACCAAAGAGCTCATTCAGCTTTTTCTTCAATTACTGAGCACTTTGGATTTTAATTAATCTACTAAAAACACTCCAATAGAGTTAAACAGATGAGTTTTGCCATTCTTTAATTCAATTCATTCCTTAAAACATATACACACCTGTCGTTTCTTCGGGGCTGGGGTCAAAGTTGAGCCACTCCACGCACAAAGGGTAAGCAGGCAGAAGGATGTCATGATGAACATACAGAGAACTTTCTTCTGTATTGTAAACTAGGTAAAGAAACATCAGTTTGGGGGGAAAAAAACAGTTAATGAATCCCTTCACAGAAAAAAAAAAATTGAATTGGTTATTGTCTAACGGTAAGGTTGCTATAAGCACCAAAACTTAAGAGGGAGAGTTAGAATGCGATTGTTAATTTACAATATTGTTTAGCTTACTGTGAATTTCCAGGTTACAACAGTCCTTCTCAGCCTTGCCTGCCAAGATAAAGTTATCATTGGGTTTGACCTGAAAGTCCTCCCGCTCATACTGATCCTGAGGAGTGCAAACACACACAAACACAATAGTTCACTTACATACATTTGTGAAGTATGAAATAAAACTGAATGACACTCGTGGCTCGACATTTTAGACTTACTGTATCTTTGATGGTGATATAAGGATCCTCCTCATTGGTTCCATACACAGTCAGTCCAGCCAGACTATCGCCAAGGTTGGCCGTTACTGGAGTAGGTAAGGAAATCATTAACATGTAAGTATTCCAAGAAATACACATTTAAGGTGATATATATAAGAACAGTACATTTTCAAATGGTCCCGATATGTCAGCAGAGATTAGGAAAATATGAGTCTTTGTACTTAAAAATGAACTTATAGCAAATTCTGTTCATGTTTTGAGTTTGTGTTTTACCTTTCACCTCTGGATGGGCATTTTGAGTGCATTTTGAATTTGTGGAAGACTGTTCATGACAGTTACCTGAATCCTCCTCGTCATATCTGTCAAGTTCATACTCGGCTAATTCATCCTTGTCCTCCTCAGCTTCATTTCCAGCTTCCTTTTCTTCCTCGTGGGGTAAAGCCCCCTCCGCCTCCTCACTAGTCTCCCCACTACCCATTCCTTCATCCTCTTCACTGCCATCATCACCCTCGCTACGAACATGGCAAGTAAAAATACAAACAGAAAGGATATATAAACAACAGGCTAATCTAACTACATCTTATAGGATGAAGCAATGTTTGACTTGTTTGTACTGACTTGACTAAAAGTTGAGCATAGGTGAGGCTACTCGACAGCAACAATGCAGTCGGAACAAGGGCTGAACTTCAATCAAATCTCGTACAGCCCACACAGTTATCAACTTAACGCTATACATCTTTCTAAGAAACTCTAAACACAGGTTAAATGAATATGTCAACTGATTTGTCTGCAATGTTGTCACTATGATGTGTAACAGACGTGACACTCACCCCAACTCCTCTTTCGCTTCAGCTATTATTCGCTGCAGCTCTTCTTTACTCAGCTCCACCTAACAATTCAATTACATCAACTATTACAAACCGTTTAACAATATAATTACTAAGTCTGAGAAATACCTACACCAGTAAACATCTAATGCATTACTCCACATCTTTGACATTACTAATTAAGAAAAGGTGTCAGTCTGAAACATGCTAGCTCACTGCTTACTTTATCAGGTGTTTCCTTCGCGACTCCTCTTTTCACCCATCCAACACATGTTATTTGAGAACTCATTATTACGGACTAAATCCAAATCTTACAATAAATAAAAGTCATACACAAATTGCATGACAAGTGTGAACTCTGAAAAGTGTTATCACTGTTGACACGCCAGCACTTGCACGCTTGCACGTGAAAAGTGCAGTAGGGTCCTTCCTGTTGTGAGGTCCGTATGATGTCATTTAGGTAGCTTTTATTTTGCCTGAACTTTCAACATTGAACATGAACATTATACGCTTTCACGTTTATAACACAACCAAAGGAAAAAACAACTCGCCTCCTCATTAAAATATCTTGGAGGGAATAAATGTGGAAAAGAATAAATGTGGAAATTAATAAATGCAGAAATAAAAATATATTCAAATAGATACAGTTAAAATTATTGAGATTTTATGTGACCGACCAACACAAAGTTAAGGTATAAGGAAAAAAACTATTTTATTTTTTATTTATTTAAAAAAAAAAAATCTGAAAAATGTGGTGTGCATTAAAGTCTATAATAAGTTACACAAAGTGTATTGTGTTACTAATTAGGTGACTTCTGAAGGCAACTGGTTGCATTGATTTCTACTTAAGGGTATCGAAGTACAGGGGGCTGATATAAATACACGGAACATGTTAAATATTTTGAAAACCATATATATATATACTTTTTTCCACTTCACAATTATGTTCTATTCTGTAACATAAAATCCCAATGAAATACATTCACATTTGTGGTTGTGATGTGACAAAATGCAAAAAGTTCAAGGGGTGTGAATACTTTCACAATGCAATGTGAATCTGGAAAGAAATACCTATGGAAATGAATAAATACATAAACAATTAAATTAAGAATGAATAAAGTTTTTTTCTTTTATCCAACCGTCATCTTCTTTTATTAATTATTTTATCATTTTATTATTTCATAAAGGCAAGATTTATCTCCCATATCCCTGAAGACAGCTGTATCATCTGTCCACTCTGTAGACACTGACATAATCCCTGTGCCGCTGCAAGCCACAGGGAAGGTGGTCCACACCAGCACAGGAACCAAAGTGGCGCCAATTTCACAGTGTTCAGTGTTGGAGGTGAATGAGGTCTCTCATAAGATGGTCGAAACGTCCCACCAAAGGTGGCCTGACCGCAAGGTCATCCAGCAGAGGCACCTCCTGAAGGCTGTGCCGGTCACCTATGTGCAGTACAACTTCAAAGGTCAGAGTGGAGGCCTATACATCTATGGCACGGACAATCGGGTATACTGGCTAAACTACCCACAGCGCACAGTTTCGGATCGCTGCATCCTTTTCTAAATGCAACATTTTTTTAAGGCTTTAGCAAAGCTAAGTAAAGTGAATGAAATACTTTTGGTGTTTCAGCTTTTTAAGGGGCATCTGTAATGGTTAAAGAGTTGTAAAGTGGTCCTTAGGAAACAGAGAACTCAGTAAGAACATCGGGGCTGGTTATAACAATGGCCTGTAAAGATGCAGTTGGTGTGTTAGTGTGTTAAGTTTAGGCTTTCCAAATTGTTGTTTCCAGTTTGTTGATATTTATGGCCACAGCTAGCAAAACACTGTTTAAATTGGTCCAGACAGTTCATTGCTTAGTCCACAATCACTGTGTTAATTTCCAGTTGATATGCAGGCCCAAGAGAGTTTTTTACGCACAAATTATGAAAGTACAGCAAGATAACCACAGGTAGCAACGACTGTTCACCATAGCTGCTGTGACACCAGCATGTGTCCACCAAATGCACAACCAAAAGGGAGGTCGGGACAACAGGCTGCACAAAACATCACTCCCTAGGATTTAAAAAATAAAAATAAAGGCAGGTTAATCTCTAGTTGTGTCTGTGGTATTTGGCTTTCCCTTCTGTTGTATGATCACCAAGCACCATCTAGGCTAAGCTGCATCAATGTCCTTTTTACAGGACCTTTATAATCGTGCAGTTCTCTCAGAGTGTAAGTATCACTATTACTCATCCTGAAGGCCCAGATTTAAGCAGATGATTTAGTGACAAACAGGGTAAGTTAAATCAGAGTAAGGAATAAAACTCCTCATAAAAGGGTCCTACATAACCTTAATTGGAGAGAAGAAGAATAAAACAGCCACAGCCTCTTTACTGCTTCCTTACACTAGCCTACTTACTTAGGTTTAACACTGGGTAAGCAGACCATACATAGACTTAAAAAAGGGTAAACTGAAAAACGTTAGCAACATCTGCTTCTTAGCGCTATCTACAGGTCAGCCAGGTTCCTGAACTAGTTTCGGTGTGACTATGAACTTGCCCCAAAACCCACATAAGCGAAAGACATAAAATGATTATCTTCTTAGCCCTGGATCAGGAGTAAATAGAGTTAACACTTAAATTGAGAACAAAGAACATGCTTACACATATTAAAGTGGGCATGTCATGAGTGGCATGTGAATTTCAAATATGGGCACTGAACATTTTCATATCCCGGGAATGAAGACTTGGTTTGTTGCCAGGAATGAGTAAAAATGGGTAGATGGGTGAGGAAAATAAGGAGGTGAAATCACAACAGGAACCTTTCAGTCAAGGAGAGAGAGAGAGAGAGAGAGAGAAGGACAGACAGAGAGACACAGCACACATAAAGTTATGATATAGTGTATAGCATGTTGCATTAGCCTACAGTTTTTATTTTAAAGGGCATGTAAGACATTTGTTAAAAGACAAATTAAACATCACTTCATATAGTCCAACATGATTTCTCTTTATTTGGAAAAACAATACAAACGATAGCAGTAACATTTCATGGTATGTCTTTTAAAATAAAAATCCTTTAAAAAATGTTAGTTTACATTTACATGTATGTCAGTAAAATGACTTTGCAAGTGACAAACACTATACAATTAGAAATATGAGATCATAAAGGCATGCAAAGGGATCACAGCTTATAGTTTAAAAATCCTTTCTTTCTTGAAGTAAAAAGTACTATTTTGACTAAATAAATCCCTGCACTTGATACTCAACTCAGCACACAGTAAATTTATCCTGTTTAAAATACTGAGTCAAACTGTTAGGTAACAGCTACACTGTAAAACTGTTCCAAGCTCACTTACCCTGAAGGCTGAAGACAAACTAAGGAGCCAAAACATGTGTAACAGACTGTTGTGAAGAACAATGTGCCAGGCAAAAGAATATTTTATCCACATAGTACATATGTGCTACCACCTACATACCGTTTGCTTAACACTGACAAGGATTAGTAAAAATGTTCATTTTGGTATGAATTCTGGTCAAAATGTGATCATGTGCATGGAATTGCTGTCAACCGAATTGCAGTTTAATACTAACACACAAAACTTTTAGATTTAGGTAAAAAAGTGGTATTCTTATCCATTTCAATGGCGTACACATTACAGTGGTTAAAAAAAAATACAAAATCTGCATTGATTGTATTCATAATGTTCAAAGTATTTTTAAGTGCAGTTCTCAGACATACTTTCCTAATGTGCATAGCATGTGCATTCTTGCATAACCTGGCTGATATACTAGTCAGCATTACCAACAATAGTACCACAGGTAATCTCATCTAGTACATGCGGTTAGTGGAACACTCCACTTTTCTGGGAAATAGCCTCATTTTCCAACTCCTTTAGTTAAACAGTTTAACTGTTTTTGAATTCATTCAGCCTATCTTCAGATCTGGCAGTAGCACTTCAGTTATTAGTTCAGCATAAATCATTCGATCAGATTGGATCAGATCCTAGTGGTCTAATCCAACAAAAATCCTGTGAAAATAAGCCTATTTCCAGGAAAGTGGAGTATTACTTTAAAATTAATACCACATTTCTACAGGAAGGAATCCCACTGGCACATCAGTTCATTTACTCATATACAGACAATCTCCACTTGGTTTCTGGCATATAGGTTGTACGAGCCGAGAAAAGGCTCATAGGTTCAGGTCCAATTCCTCAGTCACCAAGTCACATTTTATTTTATCCACCATGGGCTTAACTCTCTCGGAGGCCAGCTTAAGGTTGGCCTCATGGAGGAGCACCTGAGTGAGGTACCTCTCACGCTTGATCTGCTCTTTCACCTTGTAAGGCACGTCAGGGATGGCGTAGGACAGCACAAACTTGGTGAGGTACACTATGTGCTGGGGGAAAAACAGATTTAAAGATTAAAGACTTGAAAAAATGAAATTTCAAAAAACTGTCAAGCAGATGATGTAAACAGATATGCAATTCAAAGAAAGACACTGATCAGGTTTACATTCAATTTCTTTGCATCAGTTACGCACATTCATAGCAATTTGGCTTAATGAGATAACCATCAATATAAGACCTCAAATTAGACATATTTTTTACTAAGGATTTCTTATTGAAATTACTAAAATGAGCATTAACAAGTTAGATGGAAACTTAGTTAGGGATGAGCATTTAAGACCCTCACCTCAACAACAATGATGAAGGCTAGTTTGGCAGCTATGACATGCCAATAGTAAATGTTGTGGTCATATTGTCTGGGGTGACCTGGAGGATATCTGAAATCTCGATACCTGAAATAAAAAAAGAGTGACATCAAATTAAATAAATTGTACAGGGTGTAGGCGAAAAACCAATGTTAACGTAAAAGACTTGTGAGGAATGCTGCCACTAGAGCACATGCTTATTCATACACATTGCCCAAAGAAATTAATCTGTCTGTTTTAATTATACTTTTAGCAGAAAAGGTAATAACAGAAAATCGTAAAAAATCAAAGAAAATGAAAAAGTAAGGACAGCAATAATGTGCTGCATAGCGTGGTCACGGGTGCTTAATGGGACAAATGGGACACACTGTTAAAACTGAACCACTGACAACATTTTTATTCAGTTCATACTGTCTTATTATTTGATACCTGCAGGTGGTGCTGTTGTCAAACCAATAAGGAATGACATCATCACGAGGCATGCTGACCTCAGTGAAATCACTGATGTTAAAAATGGAGAGTGTGTTGTTGATGTAGCCTGCCATGGTGTTACTGGAGCTGTCTGTATACGGTGTTACAGAGAAGGACCAGTAGTAAACCAGGCGTGGGATCATATCTGATGTGAAGGCAATTATGGCCGCCTACAACAGAAACATAGAGACCAGATCTAAGAATTACAGTAGGCACATTCTGATAATCCATTAACTAAACTAAAGTGTATATCTGCAGAAAAAAACTTACATAAACATATTACAAACATATTACATAAACAAACATATTTGATCCAACCGTTTTGTGAACCAGCTGATCCTTGAGCACACAAATAATCAGACAGATAGATCAGCTAGTTACTGAAATTACCTTGGTTAAGTGCACAGGCAGAAGGAATGTATGGCAAGACTTCCTACTTTCTGAAACTAAGCCCGCCACCTCTATTTATTTGTGCTGGACTATTGGTATACTGTCAAACATCTCACATTGCTTGCTACAGCCAAGATGGCAACACCCTGAAGAATTGGTTGCCACGCTCCAATATCCTGGGCCTTTTCCGGCACAATCCGGCGGAACTGGGTGGTCATCTTCCATGCGTCCACACGGATCTCAAGCAGGTTATTCACCAGGGCCAGAAGAGGAGCCAAAGGGAACGAAGCCACAAAGAGAGTCACAAAGCCAAACTGGATCACTAGGAACAAGAGTCAAGAACAGCAGATAAATCAGAAAATAGCATAGAAAAGTACAGAGTACAGAAAAATCAAATTCACTATAACTGGTGCCTATAGGCAGCATATCTGAATTTTTGCTCTGAAGCAACTGGCTCTCATTAAATACTAGAAGTAAAACTATTTGACACTGCCAAATGTGGGGTGGGGCGAGGGGGTGAGCTAATTAGGGGTGCATTGACAGTGGTACTGTTACTATTACTCTTAGTAGGAGGAAGGAGGAAAAATTGTATTCTTTCATGTGGCCCAACATTTCTAGTGGCGGCCCCTAACTATTATCCTAATGAAAAATTACTACCTTCTCTGGACTAAATTTGCCTTCATTTTGTCTGACGTTAATGTCTTACCCATTTCCAGGTATTCATAGAAAAGGCCCAGCTTTCCTAATGGTTGCAGCTGATAGTCATGTTCCCACCGAGGCATAATTATCTCTGACTTGACTTTATTGCAGTAGCGGAAAATAAGATTTTTGACCCACCTGAAGAGACACAAAGCAAGTTGACTCACAAGACAATCTATTTGTCTATTTTATGTCACTTAGATTAAGTGTCAAAATACATGAAGGTGCAATATGTCTGTGTGGCCAAAACTGGTAGTGAAATTAGATGAAAAATACTGTTGTGTTTCCCCCTCTAGAGCCAAGAGGCAAAACAAAAAATAAAAACAAAAACAGAATGTGCAGGCTATAAAATATGTTTTATAGTGTAAATAGTCTGGCTGTACTGTGGGACAGTAAAATCAGTATTTCAATATGATATCTTTTGTTATTCTCCAGTGACATACCCAGACAATTAAAAAATTACTTTCTGTAAATTTCTTACATACAGCACCTTTATTGCCAGAAAGTGTAACATGCTCATGTGAAGCAGAAATGACACATGACATTACCAAAACACTATTGCTAAACTACATCAGCTCATATGCTGCCAAGATTATATCAGTGACAGCTGTGTTGCTGTCGGGGTTTAAAAAACGTCTGTAGGTCTGTTGGTTGATAAATATTCCTCACAAAATGAACATTCCACAAGTTGTACATGTAGAATGGTCACATATTTTTTGTAAACATAACAGTGACTACACTTGTCTAGACTTGGAAGACACAGACAGCTGTGTCTGTGGGTAAGATTGCAACAGTGTATATGTGGGAGATGTGGTAAATGTTTGGCAATTCATGCAAGATGAATGGCAGACACTCACGGAAGCAGAACTTCCTGTATGTTATTCCAGATGGCCTTGCCTCCCATAATGACACTTAGCTGAGTGGTCAATTCAATAAGACATCCTCCAGGATCACACTAAAAAAAAGATGATATATGATTAACCAAACAGACAGACAGACAGACGGATAGACAGACAGACAGACAGACAGACAGACAGACAGACAGATAGATAGATAGATAGATAGATAGATAGATAGATAGATAGATAGATAGATAGATAGATAGATAGATAGATAGATAGATAGATAGATCGATAGATAGATAGATCTTAGTTGATAGTTTGGTAGACAACATACAGAGATCTGCTTGCATATTCTTTACAAAAGTACCAAGGATGGCACAGTTAAGTTTTATTAATCCATTCCATCGATTATTGTCCCTGGAGGCATTGAACATGACAACACTATGCAAAGAATTTATGCGGCAACTACATCTTTTTTATTGGGCACTTGGTGTTCTCAGCCTCAGGTGGTATGTGCGTTAAATGTGTGATTTCTTACCTCCTCGTTTCGATACAGCCCCAGCCAGTACACTGGCTGTCCCGGATAGCCCACCACTTTGCCCTTGAAAAAGGCAACATAGATACAGGAGGAGTAGTAGTTCACAAACTGGAAGAGGAACATCTTGAGCGTAAGACTGTTCTCGTAGTCTGTCTTTGTCCTTGGGAGCTCTGTGTTGCACAATAATAGAAAGCTTGGTTAGGGTGTTATGGTGAGTTAAATATATCACTGGTACATTCATTGTATCACATTAGAAATAGAATTGACAATATGTAACTCAATTATGCCACAATATGTTCAGAACTATTTAATAAGTGGTATAAAATGAAGGAATTGTAATAACTCTAAAATGCTGCCATTATTTTGCGTGCACTTTAAGGTGCCATGAGAACTAGATGTACCACATAGCAGTGCAAGGTATGACCGCTGCATGGTATTGATTTTTGGCTACCCTACAAAGCAAGTTGGTATCCATAGTCCTCCATAAGACTGACATATCACAAAAAAATAATTTTGTTGTGGGAAAAGGTCATTGAGTTATTCAGCAAAACATTTTGGGGGTCTGCCCCTCTTTCACAGACACTGGCACTCGGGGACCAAAAGCTTGTATTTGCTATGAGACTACTAGGGCTACACTCCCACATAGTTTCATATTCCCCAGTGTTTCAGTATCCTGTCAATCGGTGACAAAAAATTGCTGGAAAAAAAAGTGAAAAAAAAAAAACGGACAAAACCAACATGGCCGCTAAGCAACCTCTGCATTTAACCCATCACACATGTGAGCAAAAGTGAGAGGTGACAATCGCAGAGGTGTCTAAAAGTAAACATTTACTGTTTTCCAGAAAGCCAAACATAACCAAAACTTAACCCTTTCTGGGATCTTAACAGGGAAAAAAAATCAGAAAATAAATAACATTATTAATGAAATAAATATCACTATTTATGAAATAAATAATAACCAAATAACCCTTTTCAAGTTTTTCACAAAAAAGACAATGGAACATTAACTTTTTTGTAGACAACTGTTTGCAGCTCTTTCATCAACTTCACTGTGAAAACCAGAAAGGAAGCAGGCTATGAAACCAAACTGACACCAACACCTACCAATACAATACATTTCACTACCAGTATGGTTGTAGAATGGATTTTTATCCCAGTAGATTTCACTATGATTATATTTGTTTGTACTCAGAATGGCTCGTTCAAGTCAGAAAAGTACCTTACCTATATATCTGCATCAGTGTGAACTGTGGGCCTGCATCATGTGTAATGTAGGACATATAACAACCGGAAACAGAACATATTTGATCAAGCCCATGTTAAAAGGCCCAGGCAAAAGGTCCCATGGGGACGGCGAAAGTGTCAAAAAATGGGGCGTGACTTACGAGCTCTATACATCTCTGGCATTGTTCAGGGGGCCGGGCAAAATGTGGAGGCGGACCATATCCGGCCCCTGGGCTGTAGTTTGGGGACCACTGGTGTAGACAATCATATTATCGACCTCTAACCCTTACATCTGTATTTCATTTGCCTCTCACTCTTAAAATAATAAAAAAATAGATAGGAGCGAAGCCTGCTCCCACTCCCATGATGTTAAATCTGAGACTAGCAAGCAAACTCTTTACACGCACCAAAATCAGTGATCCAGATGGCGACCCTTTCATAAAGGTTGTTGAGGATCATGATGATGACGAAGTTGATGAGGGACGCTGTGACAGTTGTTGCCATCTGTGGCGTCACATACTCTTTAATAGGCTCCAGACCTTTGATGTCCTCACGCAGTCGTCTGGAGAACGCGAAGAAGACGGCCAGCCGGTACACAATCACAGCTACCACGGATGCGACGATGAGAAAAATCTATCGTCCCAGGTAAGAAAGAAACAACAGAAGGCAGAACTGTAATAAACATTACATGCCATCTCGTTTTTTCTTACTTCAGGTAAAAAAGTGAGGTGCTATATGACTTCCGTCTATCACAAGACAGGAGTTGTGGTTCATTTCAAACTTTGTTTACCTTTTGATTAATTTGACCAACATTTCACTTGTAGCCTTATATAACCCTAATATAATTATATAATAACCCTGATGACAACTACAACTGAAACATTGGTCAAATACATGAAAAAGTAAGCTAAATGTTTGGAGTGTGCCATGACTTCTGTCTTGAGTTCTTTCTAGTTTTTCCTTAACAGTTATTTACTGTTAAAATATCACCCCATTGTGCCAGTGGACACATATAGTATAGAGACACATGTGAGTTACAGTATAATATGTTTTTGCAGTTTTGTTTCATGTAATGGATATATTTTGTAAAATAAGACAGGACAATGTCTGAATTTTTACCCAGAACAAAACTGTCCCAATGCCACAAGACATTCTCACACACCTCCCACAGGCAGTGTAAGGCACTTTCTCTTCTTCCTGATTAATGAAATAAAAAAAGTTAATCATCATTTTCATTGTGTTAATAAAGACTAACTAACACATTTTTAACACATTACACACAAAGGTCTTTCCAATGCATTACCACCTATTACTTCATGTAATTGCAGAACCCTGACCTATAACATTTTGAAATGGCTAACTGGCTTCTCTAAACCCTAAAAACAGTAAATACTGTAAGTCGAATGTAACAACACAGTCAAAAATCTTATTTCTGGGAGTATGCACAGTACAAGCTTAACCAATATAAAAAACATCCATGTAGCAACTTTGACTTCAGTTTTTAAATTCAAGTTGGTATTTTCAAGTTGGTTCTAAGCAGCATTTTTAACAGCACAGTCTGGAGGCCTTTGGAAAGTCTGAGCTGACTTTCCTCTCATGCATACCCCAGTGACAGGATTCTTTCTGTCATACACGCATTTGGCTTCGAACTCCGGCCTTGGCTGTTCCTCCTGCTCGAGAAACTCCACTGTATCCCATTGGTACTCCAGCTCAGCCTGATAGCGCTTCCAGAACTCCAGAAAGAGTGTCACTGAAAGAAACCAGGCTCCAGATTAAAATGTGTTTATAGGTACTTACCGGCAACAGTGCCAGTTATATCATAATCCCCTTTACTGTGCGTGTAAAATTATAGCTGGGACTAGAAATTGTCATGCTTCTTCTTTGTGCTATTATTGTACATCACTCACCCCAAATTGCCATGAATACAGCAAACACCAATGTTCCATAGTTGTCAAATATGCAAAGATCCTAAAAAAAGTTTTTAAAAGGGTACTTTAAAAAAGACTTTCAGATAAACAGAAGTATGTTTAGTGTGTTTTGTGACAGCAAAGTACACTCCTTTCCCCCCAGCAGCAGTGTAGAGGTGAAAAAGCTAACTCATGTGTTTTGCTGACGGTCTACAAGCACACTTGTGCTGCATTTCGGAGTGTGCTACTTGCTTTTGAGGTCTCGCAGGTGCTGTTGAGCCGCCAGTAAGTGCAGTCTTTATCGCACCGAGGGCACATGAAGATCTTTCCGCCAATCTCTGGGTCACACACCTCTTTGCTGTCAAAAATAAGACACTTTAACGTGAAAACCACATTTGCTGATTGGTATGCTGTATAAAAAATGTGAAAGTCAGGAAATACTTTTGTGTTGACATTGTACACTTGTACACACATTGTAACTAGACAGTTACTTCTCCATATCACTTTAATGTTTGTAATATTTACTGAGTATTTGAATAGACTTATCTAATCATTAACTCTGTGTATAAAGGTCAGATTAAGGGCAAGGTTAAATAATAACACTCCCATTTGTAAATTTAGAGCACAGTGTGAGCTGGTAAAAACACATAACACTCACATAGTTGGACTAATGCTTTTGCATTCATTCACACAGTTGCACTTCTGCGAGTATGCAAATAAAACAGTTTACTAAAGTTCAGTCGAGTTCACTGCAGCATTTAGAACAAAATATGCTTTAGAATTGGCCATGTTTCTGTAAAGGCTTAAAGGGGATGTAAGGTTTTTGTTAACATTTTGTAAGAGATTCATTGGTTATTTCATGCTTAAAGGTGTTATATGTAATATTGTGACCAAAACTGGTATTTCAATCAAAAACACTACCGCTAAGTGTTGTTCCTCTCTAGAGGCAACAGGCAAATCACTGAACAAACCGTAAGTAGAATTTGTGGGCTTTAAATTGCATTTCAAAAACACAAATTGTCTGAACTGTTGTCAGTGGAGCTGTTATTGTCAGTGGAGTCGAATCATCTGGAATTGTATATTACCTCCATGTGCTGGTTTCTCGAGTTTTATATCCAAAGATGAAACAGCAGAGGCCCACAATGGCAGCCAGTGTCAGCATAGTGGTGTAGAAGCCCAGCCAGGCAAAGTAAATACCAATTTTCTCTCCATAATACTTTCTGCAGAGAGAAAATACCTTGTCATTAAATTACATATGTGCATGCATTGATCACTTTCTAGCACAACAACACAAACAAGCACACGCACACACACATATGCACATACTCATACAACAACACACTGCTGTACTACAGCACACTTTAAAACATGCAAAGCACTTAACAGTAAAGAGGCACCTCATTAACCACTACTTGCATGTAGCATCCACCTGGGTGATGCACGGCAGCCATTATGTGGCGTAACAATCACCACCCACCATCTTTAAGTGCAGAGTGAGGGAATTAACCAATTGTATAAAGGAATGATTAAGGAGTCGCATTGAATGAGCCACATACACTGTACACCACACATCATACACTCACTTACTCACACTCAGACACTCACATACACACACACATTCCCACACACACACATTCCCACACACACACACACACACACACACACACAAACCTGATAAGGTCCAGAGGTTGCATCTTGTAGAAGTTTTTTGGATGCGCCCACTCAGTGTACAGCAAATACCTCTCATTTACATTTCCTTCCTCATGGGATTTGACATTGAATCGGCACTGTGAATCGACAGAGGCACAAAATCATCTCTATGTAGAACCTGAGGAGGTTTAGCATTCCCCTGGAGGATTATACAGCTGTATACCAGTTCTGTGAGATTATGTTTCAGTCTCAAAAATGGTTAATTGGTGCACACATCTGTTACAGAATAGTGCTAGATCTAAAACAAAAGTATCAAAAAAAACTTTAGCAAATCTTTCTTTTATTTAAGTTCTCAGAACTTAAATAAAAAAAGACTTACAAAAGGAGATGAGGTTTGTGGACCTCCTTTTCTGTGTTTTAGATTATGTTTAAGTAACATAAGGTTCAATGACAGCTGGAACTTCCTCTCATCTCCCAAGACTACAGCCCACATAAAACCAGGAGAGGCAGGAAGCAGGAGATTTTCATTACTGTGGTCCAGTGTTTTGGTTTGACTAATGGAGAAGAGGAGGATAACCATGTCGTCCTTACAATGCACGTTGGTTTCCACTTCAACCAGCTTTACAGCATTGTTTTCAACATAGCAAGTTTATGTATTTGCAAGAAGAGGACCAAGTCAACTTAAAGCTTTAAAATAATTTACAGTGGACCACAAAATACTTTGCATTAATAAAAGTAAAGGTAAAAAGTAAAGAAATAAAAGAAAGTAAGTAAAATAAAAAACTGTTTGTTTATACCAGGGTGGACCCAACCTAAGTATTAAATATTCATATTTCATTCAATCAATCTGTCATCGTTCCACCACACTGGAAAGGAGACAAAGCACGACACCATCTGTTTGCTAGTAGGCGTGGGCCGTTCGACTGCTGGACTGACACAAGGATTTTGCAAGCACCAGACCCAGTTTGCGGCCGTAAAACCACAGGATTTCCACAATAACAACTTACCCACCCCACCCCCAAACACACACACACACACACACGCACACATACACACACACAGACAGACACACACACACAGACAGACACACACACACGACACACACACACACCCCCGCGCCCGCCCACTGCTCTTACGTCATAAAGTGAGAACTAAAAAAAAAACACACACACATACACACTCACACGCCCAAAATGCTCTTACATCATGGAGGGGGTACGCAGCCTTGTACACGCCACTATCCAGCAGTTTAGTGATGCCAAACTTTTTCACTTTTCCTTTTTCTTCATATGTGGCTCGACACAGAATGTAGTATGCCTGAAAATATATGAGGATGGGCCGCATCACTGACAAAATATTCAGTTGTGCAACATATTTATTTTTAAAGGACCAAAGTTATGTTCTTTCTGACCCCTTGTGACAAAATCTCCCACCAACTGGTGCAGCTGCTCAACAGTGCCAGTATCTATGTCTGACTTTAAAAAGTACATTAGAAACTATGTACTAGGCTTGGGTGGTATTTAATTTTTCATACCTCAGTATTTTTCTGACACAATACCATGGAATGTTGGTATGTCACATATATATATATACAAATGACAGAAATGTCAGAAGGTATGGATAAGGTTTAATCATCATAAATAAGATGACTAAGGTAGTAGTCCTGAAGGATTTAATACACTGCAGTGTTGTTTCCATACTATGAATTTTCATATGGAATGCAAGAATGCAAGAAACTGCTTCTTTTACATCAATTAGAGTATTTCTCTACCAGTGAGGCATCGGCCAACTAATTCAGTATGTCTCACTGTGATCTGTAGATTAAAAATGATGCCTTTGACATTTGAAAATACAGCAGTACATGATGTTTTTAAAGTACTGCCCAAGCCTAGTATGTTTCATGCAATGTTGAGTGTTCAGAAATGATGTGATGGTCATGACAGTGGCACACTAACCATTCTACTCCTCATTGCAGGTGTGAAGAATTCATCCTGGTCTTTAATGTGGAAGTACTCCAACCTGTTCTTCTCAAACGCAGCCGTAAAATACTCTGGTTCTGTGGCTATGAGGTCTTCACTGGGGTAGAAATACTTGGTGAAGCAGTTGAACGGTGAGGATTCAGAGGCGAGATCGTTTTGTTGGATTGGCAGTTTGATGTGAAGGACTTCAGCATATGTACACAAAACATCCCAGGGCATGTGGACCTTCACGAACATGAGTTTCTCGTCCACTACCTGAGAGAGACCAGCCAGAAACAAAAATGCTCAAAAACTATCTGCAGTCTAATTAAAATGTTGCATGTTTTTTATCAACATATGACCAAGAGAACAGTATTGATTTATCTTCTAGTAAGGTCTTCTACTGGGCTTGAGTATACTTCTACAGTAACATGTCATACAATAAGCATGTGGTGAAATTTCTGTCGTCCATGCAGGCTACCAGATTTAATTGTTGCACACCATTTGCACATTGGATGCTCATCGATGGCACATGTGCCAAAACTGACATCCTGTAAGTCTCAATTTCACCTAAAATCCTCTACAATTTTCTTCCACTGTTGCTGGGATGATACCCTGATTAACTCGGGCTAAAAACATTTCCATAAGGTATGATAGGCCTTTGGAATCTACCTGGATACTGTGCATGTTCCAAGTTTGTAGCTATGGGCTATGCTTTGTTGGGAGCTTCCATGAGCCATGAACCACCAAGAACCTCTCAGCTACACAGAGTCCCGTCAACAACAGGAGACAACAGGAGAACGAGTATGCCAAGGTTACATGACGTACACAGTCACACAGCCATGTTCCCAGAAGTACACTCAAGGCTTTAGTGGTTATTTTGCATGACATTTTAACAACATAAACCATTGCTTGAAAATACAATTCGTGAGAATGTCACACGCTATAGTTCCTCTCATTGTGTCTTAAATTTTCACAGCACAGTTCAGGTATATCCCAGAGTCAGGTGTACAGATGTGGAGTCACTCACGGATCTAGTGGCCTCCAGCTCCATACCCATTTTCATTAGACTGGCTTCAAAATACTCTCTCCTTCGCTGTAGAGAGTAAACAAAGCATAACACACACACACACACACACACACACACACACACACACACACACACACACACACACACACACACACACACACACAAATATACAGCATTAGAATGAATGAGGAATAAACTGGGCAACCACGCCCTGTTTGCAAAAACACACTCTTAAACAGGACATAAAATAGGTAGCTAATATATGAAAACAATACAAAGGTAGCCTAAGTGTAGCTAAAAAAAGTCCACTGCTTGGGAAAAAACAGCCATTAGTGCAGCAAGAGCACATTGTGATCTCATAATTAGGGGATGTAAGCCATCTGGCTGCACCCCAAACATCTGTTGTGAAAGATCTCTGCAGAGATCTGCAAAGGGTGGTTTGAACATTTCAACATGGAGAGGATTTCTTTACATTCCAACATGTCTGTTTTGTTTCATCATGCATGTAACATTTACACATCCAATCTGAACTTCATTATCCATCAAAAAGACATTCTCCATGTCAACATAAACTTCATTTACATCCAAGAAAATGACAGAATGTATCAGTCACATCATTTTTGTGACTGTACCATAAAAAACAAACTACATAAGGACTTGACAACACAATCGCAACAATAAAGGACTACACTTTATTTGAATGGTCCCTGTTACAGTGTATCTACATCATGAAATGCTGTGTAACAACTCTGTAACAACTTGTTACATGATGTACTTACACTTAACTGTAGGGTTAAAGTAAGGGTCAGAATTAGGGTGTTTGGGTATATACAGTATAGATACATTATAACAGGGGAAGTTCGAAAAAGACTTGCCAAAATAAAACTACACATGACAAACATGTATTGTATTTTTTGTATAATGTTTCTCAGCTGCATGTTGAAACATCCTATTTAATTTACTTACTTTTCGGCGCAGGAAAGTGTGCCTCTTCTCAAAGTCTTTTTTGTTCTCATCTTCATACACCAACACAAAGTCGATGCGCCTCTTGCCATCGTTGAAAAAAAGTGAGTCGGGGTTCTGATTAAATTCCGTCTGTGGACAAAACTCAGAGATGTCAGGGAGCTCAGCATCGTCAAACTCGTATATGTCCTCCTCGTCCATTGTCTCATATATATTCTATCAGGACAGAGCAGGGCGTCTGTGTCTGGTGTTCTAACATCGATTTCCACCCAGTTTCACATCACTATCCAACTGAAATCCCTAGCTAATACGGAAAACAGAGGGATGACTTTACTCTAGGAAAGACTGACCCACCCAAGTTCTTTCCATGAACTTAAGCCTTACAGAGGTTTAACATGGGCTTACATTCAATCCATGGACACACTACGATACACTGCTGTGGCAGTTAATCATTTATTTCTTTTACTATTAAAGATACAAAACTGTTGGCCAAGGAACATTGGCAGTGTTTTGAGAAGCTGGGACTGACCTCTTCCACTCTAGGCACTGATTCTCCTTCACATTTGTAGGATGGCAGATAATTCTCAGAATAAACTGCAAATGCAAAAGGGATTATGTCAGTCATCCTCTAACATAACCATGTTTGTAAAAAAAAAGAAGAAAGAAAGAAAAAAAGAGAAGATATCACATTTAAAAGGCGGGCCATAAATTAGTGTATAGAATTGTTGCAGCATTCTGCTACAATGTCTATTACAGATGGCAGACTGTATCTAGAAAAACAAACAGGCAAACAGCCCTAAGAGGATGGTCTTATGGTCAAACCAACTTAAATCAGACGCTGCTGTTTTGCTTTGTTTTGTGTTGTACATAGCAACGCCGTGGAAATAACCATAGCCTAAACCAACCTTAAAGGAACTTCTTATTTAAAGGCTGAGCATGCCTGAGCTGTCTGCAGTGTGACAGACTGGTTCAACCACTTTGAGGGTAAAAAAAATAGAAGGTATACTTGTAATGACATCATACAAGTTAAACACATTGCAACGTACACAATTTAGTAAGTATCCAGAACGAAGGAACTGAGAAATAAAATGCAGTTCATTAAGTACCCTATGAAAAATTCAAACCTAGTTTATGCCTACACTACCCAATGGTGATGGCAGTGTAACTACTGTGTGTAGGGTATGGTTCCTATCATTAATGTTGTGAAAACCTTTTGAAAGTCTGTAATCTCTAGAACGATCAATATCCTGTCATGGTTCCGTTAAAATTGTTGAAATCCGCTTCAGCTTCACGAAGCAACAGAAACAACGTTGCCTGTATGCCCCAGATAAAAGTTGAACCATGTGATCATGCCAGTTTCATTTCTCATAGACTATTTTTGTGACCGCAACCTGGGGTTAATGCGCTTGGATTTAATCACACCAATTCTTTCTGACCTCTAACATCGGAATGAGGCTGCCCTAAACTCACCAACTTCTTCTAGTAATCCCATCGGTATCTCCGTCCCGCCCTCAAGTTCTGTCTCCGAATCCATCACAGAAATGTTATCCTCTTCCTCACTCATTTTAGTAGTTAACCTGTAGCGTCAAAAAACAACTGGTAGCAAAGAGGAAAAATGGATACCGGCTACCTGGGATGAAAGTAAAGTTCAGTGAATACAATCATTCCACAAAATATTTACAAACAAGGCACAAGTTAATCTACGTTGTTGGCATGCATGCCAGTTCAAGCCAAGACATGAGAAAGGAAATGCTGAAGGTGGGGCCGAGATATTTTTCCCACTTCGGTTCTACAGTAGTCTACATGTGGTAAACGCCCCCTAGACTCTGCCACTTCTCTGAGTGAAATTAAGGGGAATGCTTGAAGTCGGACGGTGATTTCTTCGGGACTAAAGGGATTTTTACGGATTATTTTAAGGACTGGAGTTTTTGAGGGGATGTTATTCTGATTTGTTCGATGAGTGATGTAGCCTAATGCACATAGCCTCCAAATGTCTTCACAGTTGAAAGAGCTACGTGTCTATGCCCCTTTCACAAAACAAAACAAAACAAAACAAAACGTGACAAATTAAGGTAGTTACAGTAACAAGATGTATGTTTCATAAACTAAGCAAGAAGTAATAACACCTACAGCAACAATAATTGTAATACAAATAACAGTAATAAAAATAATATTTGCATATGTAATTGTTTTTATTTATTAGTTTGTTTATTTATTCACTACTAATTTCAGAGGTAACAGCAGTATGGCAGTGTGGCATCACAATCGGGCTATTCCATTGACTATGATTTATTTTCTTGGAAAAACTATGCGGCCATTTGTTTACGCACGGCGCTATTTTAGTGATGAACACATGTTCCAACAAAGACATCCTCCGCTCTGTGCACAGAAATCCACCCCAGTGTGTTGAGAAAAGTAAGACAGTTAGCCAGCCAGTCAGTAAGACAGGAATCTGCCGTAAACATAACACTTCACTGTACCCATCGTTGCTACTCTTATCCTGGAAAGCACACTTTTATGTATTCCAAACAACTGAAAACTGCACAATAAAAGGAATTAGAACTTGTTTCCAACGATCGAGGGAAATGGCTAGCATTGCAAGCTAGCCCAGTGGTTGGTTAGCTGAAGCTAACCGTGGTTTATGAAGCATCTCTCCCCCTGCATCAAAAATCGCTGCAATGATCAGGTACAGTAGCCTATCGTTTGCGTCGTGATCTCAAAGAGCTCTTTGACAATTCGTGCAACCTACACAATTACCACGATAATTTAGTGTACTGCGAGGACATTTTTCAAGCGCTTCTGTAGGTGCAAGTAGTACATTTCAGCTAACCTTGGTGCACCATTCGGCGGTGCTTAACCCATCTGTGCCATCCCGCTTCCTAGCGTTAGCAACATTTTCATAAACTTTGATGGGTAGCTAGTTACGGGGACATGAAAACTAAAATGACTATCGGGCTCAGGATCGTGGGCGTCAGGGCGTGAACAAAATCAACCTACATAGTTTATTATAACTCTTTCGGAAGTTGTTCGGATGGAAGTGATTAAAATGCTATAGAAGATCATTACTGACTAGCCATTAGCTTCTTAGTGCCTTATTTAGCAGGCTTGTATGCGACACCTCAAACAAACTAGGTGGATTTTATTCAACCTTCGAGACATCTGATGAGAGATTCTTCGCTGTTCTTGTTTTCTAGCGTCGGCAAAACACATATTGTGATGTTTCACGAGTGTCCCTAGACACACACTATGTATTGTTTTTATTTATTCAATTGTTTGTTTGAGCCCTTAATTATGAGGTTCATTGCAGGACCCCACAAGACAAGGGTAACAGGTGTTTCTCCCACCTTACACTTTTTCCCCTCCTTGCTCACACTATCAGCTGTATGGGCACCGGGATCAACATGTTCGCAGTCTCCCACAAGACGGTGTTTGTGGTGGACCACTGCCCTTACATGGCAGAGTCTAGCCGGCAGCAGGTGGAATGTGACATTCTCACCAAGAGCCGAGCTCAGGGAATGATCCCCTTGGCCCCCATCTCCAAATCCCTGTGGACATGTGCAGTGGAGTGTTCCATGGAATACTGCCGGATTCTCTATGATGTTTATCCCTCTGGAAAGCTGGTGAGTTTTGTGGTGGTTTTGGTTGCATGCACTTTAGCAGTCAGGAGTGTATTCCAGACCAGTAAGCAGACTAGTCACTTACCTGGTTATGTTAACTTAGAGCAAGTGGTAAACCTCCTAAGAAAGGCGTCTCAAGGCTTTATTTTCCTAGTAAAATTAAACTCATTAGCTTGCGGTATTAGGAGGGTTGCCACTTACTTTGAGTTTACTTACCAAGATCAGTCTGTAAACCATGTACTTGGAAACAACCCCTAGGTATGCCAGACCACTATTTGCATTAAAGATTTTGCTATCAAACAATTTTAACTGTGCTTTTGTATTGTTAGTACAGAGTAGTTGTCTATTAACCTTTTCTCCTAACATATTAAAGCCTCTGTCTTATTTTGCAGGTGAACTATGTTGTGAGTGACTCTGAATTTCACAGCCTAAACAGCTGGAGACAAGAGGACCAGAGCACTCAAGAAGTAAACATTTGAAACACATCCACAACCAGACAACCTTAATATATTAGATTAAGCAGTTCGGGGCTAGCTGCTTTCCAGTGTGTTTTTAGTAATTGAATTTCCTCCTTTTTGCTGCAGCTGATGTCAGCACTGGCAGCAATAGGGCCACCTAACCCACAGGAGGACCCAGAGTGTTGCAGCATCCTTCATGGCCTGGTAGCAGCTGTGGAGTCTCTGTGCCGCATCACAGAGTATCAGCGCGAGGCACGGAAGGCTCTGATGGAGACAGCCGATAGGGTGGCCAACAGGGGTCGCATTATTTGCCTGACCAACGCTAAGAGGTCAGCAGGGTGTCTGGATTTTGTGAAAACTGTCCTTCTAATTTGTATTTCATAGGGCTGATCATATATTGAAAAAAAAGGATAATCATGATGTTTTGATCAACATTGAAATCATGATTTTTCATTGAATTTGGACATATTGCATTTATTTAATCTTAAAAATGTTTTCAACTGAGAATTTGTTTGGCCTTTAACATTTTACACCATTTAACATCCCTTCAGTTTGTGTGCATATGTGTTATTCTGTAAACAACCCAGAATAAAAGCTATATACCGGTAGTCTAAGCCTATTTGCAAACTCGGATGTGACAAAATAAAGGTTTGAGCCCATTTATGTAACTTTTAAGATTGCTTAAAGCAATAATTGAGAACTGATTTTTCCACAGTGATACACATGTGCGGATGTTGGAGGATTGTGTGCTCGAAACAATACAGGAACAGAACAAGCTGGCAGCTGGATCTGACAGGTCAGTTTGTGAAGTGCTTATAGCAACTCATTGCTTTTCTTTTCATATAGGTTATTTTGCAGTGATCAACCAAGATGCCTCTCCAGTATTTAAAATGGTCCTGGGCTGCATGGTTTTAGGAAAATATGTAATATGCGATCACATTTTTGAATGTCGGAATGACAATATGGCTTGTAATACATAAACCAATATTTAAATGCACACTTATAATGCTTTTGAGCTTTGTCTTTACTGGTAGGTCCTAGACAGTGAGCAGCCAAACATTTTTGCTATGTCAGAAATGTGACCTGTTCACTACATACTGTACTATATGGGGTGTAAGTTACACTGTTATGTTCCCTACATAGTGCACTATATAGAGGACATTTCGGATTCGTCCTTTTAAATGTGGAGCAAAAAAGGATAATTTATATAAATGTGCCATTCATTGCAGCTATGCTTTGCGATAAGTATATTGTGATGTTGTATCGTGCAATGTTGTTGATATATTGTGCAGCCCTGAAACCACTGGTCATAAGTAAGGGTAGCTCATGAAGCTTCACCGTCTCTCCCTCAGACTGATGCCCATCCAACAGTGCGAGCTCGTGCTGGTTCACGTGTACCCTCAAGGGGATGACACCTTAGTCTCAGACCGTGCGAAGAAGGAGGTAGGCTAAGCAGTGGGACTATGATTTCTTCTTGGCACCAGTTAGCTTGTCTACAGAGTTGTATAAAATAATTCATTTTAAAGGATACCTCATGTTTGAAAATATTCATGTTTTGGGGAAAATAAACGTACTTTGATTATCCAGAATTTGTAGTGTATCCCACATTGTACATCTCCATTTAGAGTATATCAACAATAAATGTTAGTGATAACTTCAACAATACTAAATACTGTAAGCATGTATACCTGTCTTTTACCTGTAGATTTCCAACGTGTTGATCAGCGAGGTGCACAGTGTGCGGGCGGGAAGACACTTGGCCTCCAAGCTCAACATGCTCGTCCAACACCACTTCGACCTGGCCTCCACCACCATCACAAACATCCCCATGAAGGTAGAGCTTTTTCTGCTCTGTTTCCTGTCTGCATGACAACGTTGAACTCCAGTCCTCAAAGTTTTACATCAAAAAAGGCCCCAAATGCCTCTTTCCACATCATGGTCAGTTTTAGTAGCATTAACAAACTTTCTGTAATGCATTAATGCTAACTCATCACATAAATTTCAACACGAATCCATGGTCTGTTATTTTGTCAGACAGTTTAATGTGTGGCCTGTTTTTTTCTCATCCATTTTGAATTCAGTTTGATTTTGCTTATTTTACTGCATTCATTGCTCATCATTCTGTGTATGTGTGTGTGTGTGTGTGTGTGTGTGTGTGTGTGTCACATGTTGTACTGACTCTGAAATGGCTGCTGTTTTTCATGCGCTATTTTCTGTTTTGCTAGCCCACATTAAATGTTTGTGAACAGGTCAGTACTCCTCAACACAGACTGGCGGGTCTCCCCCTCGGGGGCTGTATGCATTTTGACTTTTTTTGTGTTCACCCATCAGGCGCTAATTGCCGTCATTGGTTGTGGCAATGCTTTTACCCTGCCTCAGCATTCTGCCACAGCTTCCTGTTGAGTCTTGGGTGGGAGGGGAGTAAAAAAGAAAAAGAGGTCAATGGTAGACACTTGTCTCAGAGCCGATACATCTGAATCTGCTGGCAACCCTTTGTGCCAGTGCTGTGAACGGAATCTGAAGTTTGACCACGGAGTCTGCCGTTAATCTCAGGCTTGTGTCTTTCTACAAATGAGCTCTAACTGCAGACAAGATTTTTTTTGAAAAGAAACACACTCTGAGAGATTCTGTATACATACTGCAGCTTTTTCTGCAAATTAATTCTTAAATCTGTAATATCAAAAAGTTGTGAATGTGTTGTGGTTTCCAAACACTAGTGCTCGTTTAATAATAACAATAAAAATCAAAGTTCAGATCTTTTTCTAAGCTCAAGCACTGTGGGAAGTGACAAAGATGTCTTGGCAGTCTGAGACATGCCTTTTTAAAACTCCAGTCAAGCATTTGTCAGAATGTTAGAGTCTGGAAGTTTCCATACACTGCATAATCAGTGTGATAATGTCTGGAAAACTGGATGAAACTTCACATGCCCCTAATCACCATCAAATCCCAAAAACACCTCCCTGACCCTCTTCACCAATGTTTCCAGTGCCTTTCCATTAGTTACCCAATTTGAGATGGTCAATCATGACCTCATGTTGTAGTGTCTTGCCGTGGTCTGATCGTTTGTGCAGTGTTATAAGTAGTCATGGATACCCCTTTGCTCTCCTTTGGATATGTTTGTCTGTCTCTCTCATCATCTTCACATCTGTGTTGATCTGTCACACTTAAAGCTAAGCTTTAGTGAGAGGCAGAACGTAGACTGTGCGAGCAGTGTTTTACATATAGCAGAAATATTAGCATTCTATTAAGGCTATATGAAGCATTTAGCCTAGGAATGATAATGGTAACTTTGTTTGCCACTTTAGAATATGCTGTAAATATGTAGCCTATTGGCATCTTTATGTAGGCTTATATGGTGGCAGTTTTCCTTCAATTTATAGACTGCTTAAGAGAGCTGCAATAAATACATAAAAAATAGCATTGGATCAAGATGCAAATATGATACTGTATGATATGATACTATGAGATATTCTCCAGTACAATTTGTTTCAGGCCTCAAATTTCTCCAGAAAAAAATGTCCTGGTGACCTTGGGAGCTGCCCTGCTAACCTACAATGCACTCTGTCGCATGAGCAGTAGTGAGACATAGTCGTAGTAAGCCTTGTGATCCCGCAGACGTTAACCGTCTGTTAGCAGCCAACTCTTTCCCTGTCCACCTCTCTCTCCCTTTTTGTGTTGTTGTGCATTTCCTTTGTGTCTCCGAGTGTCCTACAATATTGGTCACAACTGGCCTCTCTCACCGGTCTCTACATCTTCTTGGTGTCTTGCTGTACATTGCATATGCTGTTGGGGTCGCCATATTGCTGTATAGATCGGTGAAGAGCGCACCTTTTGTGTCACTTGAGCTCAGGCAAACATGAAAGCAGCAGTAACTTTGCCACCCATTGGCCAAAGCAGAATGTCACAGCATCATTATTACTTTGTTTGTCCTTGGTTGCTATGCAGGAGGAGCAGCACGCTAACACATCGGCAAATTATGATGTGGAGCTTCTACACCACCGAGACGCTCACATGGAGTTCTTCAAAAGCGGTGAGCCACCCTTGGACCTGAGCCTGTATTAAGGGCCAATTTGTGGCAAAAACGAATGAATAAAAAAAGGGACATTACATAAAACATATACACTCCAAGTCATTAACAGTTTGTACACATGGTTAAGACATATGGCTTGTCTTTAAATAGCTCATGTCATGAACTCGTTTCATGATGTTTTTTTTTTTTAAATTCCTACAGGGGACCTGCACATGGCTGGAAGCACCAGCAGGGACAGTGGGCTGAAGGAGACGGTGACTCTAAAGTGGTGCACACCTCGCACCAACAGTGTAGGTAGGTGGTAGGTGACTCTATAACATGGGGTGGGAAACCATACACATCTCACCCCAATTTTAGGGTGGTTACAGGAGCCTAACCAGTGTATAATCTTAAAAATGAGAGGTCTATGGTGTGTAGGTCTTTTCTGACTTTTTAAGATGGCAGCAATCTTGTTAATATTTTGATTCAAGTCTAATTTCTCTTGACGATAAGTCTGTGATATTTTTGCAAGGGTGGAGATATTGATTTTAGAAAATAAAAACCCTACCATGTTTTTTGTCTGCCTGTGCACTTGACACAGGTGATTTTAATAATTAGCTCATATACCTCTGATAATTTGCGTGCTCACTACTGTCAGCTGGTTTAGATAATGGTTACATCAAATATGTGGGTTTCTACTGTCTTGTGCCCATACTGATTAAACTGTGATTTCCTAATGTCACATTCTGCCATTCTTTGTGTTTTGTAGAGTTGCATTACTGCACAGGTGCCTATCGGATATCACCCGTAGATGTGAACAGTCGACCCTCGTCCTGCTTGACTAACTTCCTGCTGAATGGTTGGTCTGCTTTCTGAATGTTGTGAAATCGAAACCTTAGACCAACTGCGGCAGTGTTTCCAAATAATTCATCAGCCCCCTTGTGACTACCGTTACTGCTGCTTTTCCAGGTCGCTCCGTGCTTCTCGAGCAGCCCCGCAAGTCCGGGTCAAAGGTCATCAGCCACATGTTGAGCTGCCATGGCGGAGAGATCTTTCTGCACGTCCTCAACAGCACCCGCTCGACGCTGGAGGACCCACCGTCCATCAGCGAGGGCTGTGGCGGTCGTGTTACGGATTACCGCATCACGGTGAGCCAGTGCCACACACACTGGCATAAGTTTCCTGTTCGAAGGATGAGGCGATTAAGAGGAATTATTTCCTCAGTGGTCTTAAAAGGAGTAAAGTTTTGTCTTGCCATTGTAATTATACACAGACTCCTGCACCGTGTCCAAAATGTTTACTGGTTTACTATATAAAGCACTGTATAGGGTGTAAGTTACATTGTTTTAATCCCTACATAGTGCACTGTATAATGAATGAGTGAGCATTACGGATATGGACCTAGGATTGTCCATAATCACTGAGGTAACTGAAAAGCGAAGTTGTTCTTCGTCCTGTTTGGTTTACCACGTAGAGTTCCAACCTGACATCTGACCTGTAACTTACACTGATGTTTACTCATGCAAGATTTAACAAAGACTCAGGGTGTCTTTTTTGTCCCTTCATTTGCCACAGGCTGTCTGTTTTGTCACTTTATTTGTCTCACACAAAAAGCAACTGTTGTTTAAGCTTCTGTTTTTTAAAGTTTTTTTTTTAAAGTGCAATTTCACCAAAGTCATGATCACCAAGGTCATTATGATTGATAAGGTAAAAAAAAGTAATGGGAGAAAATAAACTGACTTATAAATATGTAGAAAAAAAAAGAAAATTAAATTATTAAGAACAAAAATAAAAATGCATCTATCCTAATTTCTAGGACTTTGGGGAATTCATGAGGGAGAACCGCCTGACGCCCTTCCCAGAATCCTCGGGCAGGGACAGCTCTGGAAAGTTCCCGTCGGACAGAGCCAAGGACCAGCTGGAGCGGCACACACGCTATTGGCCCATGATCATCTCCCAGACCACCATCTTCAACATGCAGGCCGTAAGTAAAAAAAAGAAAAAAAAAGCTAATAAAGCTTTTTTTTTTGTAAATCTCTTTCAAGGATGAAATTAGGAAGCCTGAGGAAAAAAGCATGACCATTATTGGCTAGATGTTGGAGAAATTTAGCTGCAAAATCTCTTTATAGATAAACATTATATATTCTCTGAATTTGTCTATTTTCACTGGAATGGCATCGTCACTAGGTAAAACCTCACTGTAAGTAGAACAGCAACAGAAATGGCCGATAATAGGCGCTATGCCGATAATGGAATGACTTCTGTTGTGTGACTGTAGCAAGTGCTTACTAGGTTTTTTTTGATGCCATGCAGGTGGTTCCACTGGCCAATCTCATAGTGAAGGAGTCATTAACAGAGGAGGATGTGCTGACATGCCAAAAGACCGTCTACAATCTAGTGGACATGGAGAGGAAGAATGATCCACTGCCCATCTCTACAGTAGGCTCACGGGGGAAAGGGCCTAAAAGGTATTCACAGCCGTATTACTCTTCCAGTCTCTGTTGTTGTGTTCACTTTAGCCATTTTGAATACAAATATTGACCAATTATTTTTTAGGAGAAATGATGACGAGTAAATTAAGGAACTTTACCTATTTGCGCAATTAACAAGGCAATTAACATGTACTGTTATTAAATATGTGGCTACACTCTGGTTAGTCCTATAAATGGTCCTATAAACTGTCTACAGATGCTGAGACTATTTATAAACCATCTGTTGACACTTTGTCTTGTCAAGTTTGGGACTTAGGTATGGTCACATGACAAGGTGATAAGTCAGTTAACAGTAAACAAAGTAAAACTAAACTTCTTCAAACCGTCTGTGAAGTGTCTGTGAGCGAACTATCCAAAATAGTGTTGGCACATGTTTGTCTGCTGCTAATCCTACATTTCACTGGTAGTTGTATTCTGTTATAAGCATGTCCATGATAGATACATCTCAGTTCAACCCTTGAACTACAAATGCTATGTTTATGTTTGGGGATTTTGTGTATGGCAGGTGTGTTTTTTCAAAGAGAAACACAATACTAAAAACACAATTATAAAAACGAAAGTACTTGACTACAATTTTAAAATATAACAGACATTTTAGGGCGAAAAGAAAAAGCATAACTTGAAAAGACTAGTAACAGTCAGAAACAATAATAATCAACCCTACTGCACAATAACACTTTGTATTGATTAGCATTAGTAGAGCATATGATTAGCCATGCTCTGCTGGATTTGACAGGCTCACTCTGTCTGTTCCTGCAGGGACGAGCAGTACCGCATCATGTGGAACGAGCTGGAGACGCTGGTCAAGGCCCACGTGAACACCAGCGAGCGGCACCAGCGCGTCCTGGAGTGCATCAGCGCCTGCCGCAGCAAACCGGCCGAGGAGGAGGACAGGAAGAAGCGAGGAAGGAAGAGGGAGGACAAGGAGGACAAGGCTGAAAAGAACGGCAAAGAGGACGACAAGTCCTGGCAGGACTCAGAAAGGTGTGCACTTCTCACCAGGGGTCTCATGGTATTTGTGGTTCATGAAAACCGTGTTGTTGGCCTCTTGAATGATGCTTGATCTGTGATAATTGTAAGTTCATGTAACGGTCTTGCTTCATTGATGTGAGATGTATATTAATGTTATTACTATTATTGTTGTTGTTATATGAGCAATTCGTTTTAGTTATTAGTTCACTAAATAGATGAGAAATGAATTGCCTTCTTACACTTCTACATCTGTTCATCTGGCAGATGCTTAATGTAAAGAGCTAGCCATTTTTTTATTGTGTGCAATCCATGTCCAAAGGAGAAGTAGAAAGTAAACCTGAAATGAAAATAGCCAACCAATGATGGATAACCAACAAAGGGTGACCAAACTTTCTGAATTTTAACACGATAATACAAATGTTTGGGTCTATTGAATGCATTTGGATCATTTTGTTTGTCTGTTGGTCTTTCTCCAGGCTGAAGGGGCCACAGGACAAAGAGGAGCAGCCAGAGTCCGAGATCATCAAGGATTCTCCCGACTCCCCTGAGCCCCTCAACAAGAAGCCCCGCCTTACAGAGGAGGTTCAGGTGCCAGAGAAGTCTAAAGGTAGCGCATTTTTTTCTGCTTGTAAATGGTGTTTTTGGCAATGTTAAAGGGATTTTTCAAAATTTTACTACAAAAGTACGAAAGCACCTGTGGATGTATATTAAAGGTGCTATATGTGAGGAATTTATGGCAAGTTTACAAATTTTGTTTGTTTTGATTTTGTGTTTTTTCTCTTGGTGGCAAACAACAGTTTAGTACCAGTTTTAGACACAATCCTACATATAGCACCTTTACATTCTCTTGTTTTATAAACCTGTTCTCTTCCAGGGCCAGTGTCGCTGCTTTCTATGTGGACAAGTAGGATCACAGCGGTAAACTCCAGGAAACACCAAGAGTTCGCCGGGAGGATCTCCTCAGTCAACAACAAAGTTGAGCTGTACCAGAATCTTAAAGATGAGAATGGGTCAGTATCTTCTCGTCACATTCATACAGATGCTGTTTTCCTTTGTTCAGCCACACCTCAAGAAGTAAAAAGGGGGTGCTTACTGATGTTGACTTCACTGGGCATTTTTAGAATTTGTGACACTTATTGTACTCATGCGTACATAAATTGCTGCAGCATTGATGGTGAATTTGTATATCTATGACCTGAAAAAAACATCTTTCAGTTATCTGCGTGGAAATGTCAACTAACTTTGTCTGCTTCATCCTTGTGATTTATTTCCACAGAATGGATGCACATGAGAATGGCAAAGCCACTAGATGATGTGCAGGAGCTCAGTAAAAGTTTTACCACATCTCCAACACCACTTGAGGAAATGACGTCACTGCTCTAAGGATGTGACGTCACAGTGAGCCGTCACATTAGCGTGATATGTGAAGGCTGGTACCCCTATGTGCTTCACAAAGACTTTTGGGGTATGGGGGGAAAAGGCAGCAGTCTTACAGCAAGGCATTTTTATTGTCTCATTTGGTCATTCTTTTTTTAACCCATGTTGTTTGTACACTCATAAAGATTTCTGAGAAAGAATAAACATTATTTAGCTTTTTTTTTTTCAGTTTATCTTTACACTTCCCATGAAATGAGCCTCTTTGAAACATTAAATACTTAAAATATTTAGTCATAAGAAATAGCATTGGAACTTTTTATTCCTGCACATAAGAGGGAATAAGGATGGTCTCTGTATCTCTGTATAAAATACATGGAACCAAATAATGTAACAAATCCAGTCTGTATCATGCTGTGAAAATGCACAATTCACACAAAAATATGCCCACATTTATATTAAATTGCTATGTTTTCAATGTGTTTCAGTGCCATTATCAAGGTGTGCATATCCTTCATGAAAAAGATGGGTTTAACTAAATGTTCACATTGTAGCAAACATTTATATCCCAAAGACCAGAGTTTTCAATTGATACAGTAATGTTAAGTAAGTAGTGAAATAGCAAAAAAGTAGTTTAATCCATAAACTTACTGTGGAAAGCATTTGTAGGCAAGGCACTAAAACTAATCATTACTGCCTTTGTTGGTCCTTTCTTGATAGATTGCCTGAGATTTATTTTGGCTTCAAAGTAGATTTTATAAACTCACTAACATCTTTATAACTTCAATATACTTATTCATGCTCAGGCTTAGATAATGAATTTTTTCCCTTTCCCATAGTCACTTTTCAGAGCCTAATGTTGGAAATTGGTAGTGTGGGGGAAGCTGATAAATTGTTTTTTGATGAGATGCCTTGTGTTGTGTCTCTTGAGATTGGCTGGAAATTTGAGGTCTGTCTTGGTCTGGAGTAAAATTGATCCACAGCTCCAAGGGGGGTGGGGATATCTCGTGTGTGAACAGAGGAGGTCTTCTTGGCTTTAAGGCCTTCCTGTCTAACAAGTAATGCGGTAAAGAGTGACCTGAAGGCCAAAGAGTTGTCCTCTGTGTCTTACAGTAGTTCTTACAACATCGTACCATAGCCCACACCAATATAATTAGTAGCAGCAAGCAGAAGACCACCAGCAGTGCTGTCAGAGCACTAGCCACCCAGTAATATCTGTCTGGTGGTAGGGTGGTTGAGTTGCCATGTGTTTGAGATGTTTCTGTGGAAGTGTCGAGAGTAACATTGAGACACTTCCCCCCATAGATTACCTGACCTATTTTGTGAATGGGGAATTCTGGAAGCATTGCTGTGTTAAAAGCAGGGTTCACTCGTCCATCGACCATGCTCATGGCTCTCCACATATTTTGAATCTGTGTGTCGGGGCAAAGACCATCAGACAGACCATCATAGTCTCCCTCACACAAAGTGAAGTTGTACCAGGAAACAACTGTGGATCCAGGCTCCAGGGACAAAATGGCAATATGATTCCCATGGGGATCACTGTAAAAGTTGGACAGCTTTTTCAGTAGGAGCTCCACCCTGCTCCGCTGTACAAGCAAAGAGTAAAGACTGCGCTTGGTAACCAGGCTCAAGCTGTAGCATGGCTCAACCTGCGAACGGCTGACTTCAAGTGTTATGGACAGTTTGGTGGACAGACCGTGGCGGTCAGTTGCAACCAAAACCAGATGCTGGGGTGAGAATTTCCAGTCAACTTCCAGGGGTATGCCATGCAGCTGTAATCCAGTCAATACTAACCAAGATTGCTCAGGTGGGGGAGGTCCATCAACAAAACTAAGCCGAAGGGAGAGAGATCCTGTTTCTCCATCCTCTGGATCCTGGAAGGTGCCAGAAGGTATTGTGTAATGGAATGGGAATCCAATGACGGCCTTGAGAACTGGGAGAGATTCCATCACTCTTGGAGGGCTGTTTATTAGTCCTGCAAACATGGAAAGAGTGTGAGTATTAAAGGTGTTATATGTAATATTTATACGGCAAGGAATTATACCAACATGGAAGCATGTTATATTGAAATACTGATTTCACTAGCAACTATAGTGCATCCAGAACATTTTCATTTTAAAACTTTATTTACAGCCTGCAAATTCTGTTTTGGTTTTGTGCTTTGCCTCTTGCCTACATAGGGGTAACAGTGTGGTACATTTGATTGCTGCACCAGTTTTGGCCACAATGCTACATACACCCAAGTCCATCGTGACAACAGTACTAAAACGGCCAGCAACATAACATTGATGTTATCTCAGTGCTCTACACAGTTGAGTTGCATCTTACCAAAGAAAGCTGTGGAGGTAACAGTAGGCTGAACAGATGTCCTTTGCTCCACTGAAAGTTTGGGACTCCATGACAACTTTGAGGTAGGAACACAATCTCTCTGCGGTTCCCTGAGTGTAGTTGCTACATATAGTGAGGAGAGGTGTGGGGTCTTGGACAGAGGGATGCCTGAGGTGTGTTTGGTTAAAATCATTCCATCCCAAGCAACAGTTTTGGAAAAGGTTCCACTGAGCATAATTGAATTTAGAGTCATACCCATGGTTGTACCATCATTTTTGTGCACTGCTGTAGAACTGAAGGGTTTCGGTGTTTCTAACAGCTCACTGGCTGCAGGCAGGGGCGTAGTTATCCTTTCCATAGTAATGGTACGGCATATAGCTCCTTTGTTACAGATACTGCTTTGTGCAGGTAGTTGGGTTTCTTGAATAGATACCTCGGGAACATGTTGGCTTGTCAGGTCTGCACGTCTTGTGGTGTAAGGCATAGTAGCAGTCTCCCTTAGGGGGTTATGGGTACTGACAATAGGAGTGTGACTGGCCATTTTTGAAATCTGTAGTGTGTTTTGAATGCTTTGACAAGTAAACATGGTTCTGAAAAAACGTATCCCGTCTGACTCGTGGGGGGCTAAGGTTTGATAGCAAGGCTCATGGTACTCAAGGCTGCTCATCCAGACTGAAAGTTCTTCAAGGCCTTGGGAATCTGAGGGATCCAAGTGTTCTTGGGTATTGATGCCTTGTATACCCAGTGATGCTGCTGGGGAGGTTTGGTCAGCAGTTAAAAAAACTGAATCTGTTGGTAAGGGATTTGCAATGCTGAGGGGTCCATCTACACTGTGAGAATATGTGTTTGTTTCAAGGCTGACCGGTGTAACCACAACACTTTCCATATCAACAGTGGATGTGATTTGTGTCTCTGAAGATCTTGAAATCTTAGAAAGTAGTGTGGCTGAGGAGATCCAGGAAGACTGCAAGTCTATGGTTAATGTAGGACCATTTGGTGGAGTTTCCACCTGAATGTTTATGGTTGATAAAACCACTGAAGTTTGAGGGGTTGAACTAAAAGCCATTATTGGAACCAAAACTGACACATCACTCTGAGCAGACGATTCAACAGAGATGAAACTGTAGTCCTGAGTTATATCTTGGAAACCTTGCTCTGACTGTAGATGTTTGCTCTCTGACTGCCTTGGCTCAAATAGTGACTGTAGCACATTCAACTCTTCCTCGTTATACTGTGATTGTGTGCTTTTGAGCCAGTATGAGCTAAATGTGGTTGATGGTATTATTTTCTCAAAGAGTGTCTCCACTGTCAGTCTGTCATCGTGGATAATAGAGAATTCTAAAAGAGAAAGGAGAGGAATTATAGGATTTTACAGAGAAATGTTTTGACAACAAAATTTATGGTTGACTAAAAGAAATGATATACTATACACCATAAGCACCACAAAGGCCATAAAATAAAGTCATGAGATTTAAAAGTTACATCTGTGGTTTACGTACCTGTTGTGCTTGAAGCTTCGCTTGAAGAACCACTATTCCATGGTGTATTTGTCATCCAAAATGTAGATAAACTTTTATTGGCCAGTGATTCAAATATCATCAAAGAGCTACTCACTTGCTGTTCAGGCAGGTGTGAGGGCATTGAAATGACACTTGCTGTGTCAGTATGCACTGAAAGTGGCGTGGTAGGTGGTAGCTCTGTCAAAAATCCTGTCTGATACATTTGGGTCTGATGTAACACAGAGTAGTGTAAGTCATGAGAGTGGGCTGTCACTGTTTCTGTAAAAATAGGGGTTGTGAAATGTACTTCAGAAGACATGAAATTCATTGCCATCAGATCTGTCAACCCCACAGATGGTATAACAGAAAGAGGGTTGGTTACCGAGGGGTAGATAGAATTGCTGATCTGTGACTGTCCATGAGAAATAAATAATTGAGACTCAGTTAGCTGTGTTTTAACAACAACTGTTGAATCTTTTGCCTTATCTTCAGAGCCAAAAAAATTGAAAGATGTTAAAAAAGTTGGTGTAGGCATTATTGTAATCCCCTCAGTGTAACTACCAAGGCTTGAGAATGCACTGTGAATAATGTCTATCCTGTCCAAGCCGCTACTTGATAAGTCAGAATTTTGCATGTATTGGCTCGTTTGCTCCTCTGAAACTATGGATTCCCATCCTAAGACTGTTGGCTCAGTGTACAAGGGATATTGTGATGGCTCAAGAACAGACCATAAATCATTAACTATTATCCATGAAGGTGCAGTTTGAGTCTGTGATCTTTTGTCTGAGGTGGCAATGTACCCAGTATTTTCTGAACTTACAGTAACTGTTCTTCCCATGACCCCAATGTCTGTAGTTTTTGTGACTGGGGTGGTTAGCAGTTGCTTGGTGTCAGGGGTCAGGTGTAAACCAGTGGCTGTGGCACTCGTTAAAGGTGTGTCAGGGTCTATGGAAAATGCTTTGTTGGGCTGTGATGTCAGATAAGGAGTGGGTGACATCAAGGAAATAGTTCTGAAATGGGACCACGTAGGTATTGGTGTCTGTGGTTTCAGGTTTGATTTCATTTCTATGGCAGGTTGTACTTGATCAGTGCTGTGGACCACCAAAGGGACTAGTGACCTTGAAATCACAGAAGTCCTAAGAAGGTTGAAAGTAGTGCTCCCCCCCAATGAGTGACTTGGTTCAGGTATATCTTTAGAGGCAGTGGGGGACAAAGGACTTATTTCCCATAGGTTAGTGAACCTGTCTGATGGCGGAGATGAAGTGTGTGTAGATGTATGTTTGACCTCAAGGCCAGGATTGAGAGTATGATGAAAAAAAAGGTCTTGGTTGAAGTCATAATCCAGACTTTGAGTCACTGGTTCCAGTAGAAATTCAGAGCTTGAGCTTGGCAAATGTTTGATCTTGGATGAAACATCTATGGATTTTAGATACAAATTCTCAAAATCGCTCGGGTAAATTGGCTGTGTTGGCAAAACAGAGTGTTGAACTGTCTTTGTGAAGTCAGGATATTTAAAGCCATTGCTAAAAATCTGGTGGATTGGTTGCTCTAGATGAGTGCTTTGGTCTAGAGATAAATAAGGTACAACATCCAGTTGGTTAGAGGAAATCGTAGAGTAGATTGCAGATTGCTGTTGTAGAGTTGTCTGTCTATATGTCTGTGTGTGGGCAATCACATCCCAAGAGGAAATTCTTGGGGCCTGTGTTACTTCCTTTTTAGAGGTCAAGGCATAGACGGGTGTTGTCTTCAACAACAGTGAAGGTTTTAGGGTGACCACAGTGGTCATTAGTGTAGCAGATCTATGGTCAACCTGAACATAGGCTAGTCGGGTTGGAGGAGGAAGACCGAGTGTTGGTGTTGGGGTTTGGTGCTGATGCAGGGGACTTCTCCTGGCACGGGATGGTGGAGGATACCTGTTGCCCAGCACCCTCCACCCCAGCACCGAGGTGCCCAGCAAGGTGGCCAGGTGCCCAGACGTCATGCTGTGCTTCAGCACCCTGGCAAGATCAGACAGCTGATCTAAACCACCACAACCCACAGGCCAGAGTAGCTCAGATGAGGGAGTTTCTTGTTCTTGGGTGCCATGTTTACCATCTTCCTGAGCAAAGACTGTTATGTTTTCCCTTAGTAGCGTTGAAGTGTTCCTGTATGCCAGTAGCTTAACTGATGCTGGCGTGAGATGGAGGTACTCAGACAGGATGTGGACCAGCTGCACACGGCCCTCAGCATGCAGACTTTGGGTTTTCGTCTGCAAAAGGAGATCTGCCCAAATAATGGCCTCCTCTTGACACAGGTGAGTACCTCTGTGAAGGATTTTTTAATAACAATTCAAGAATTATATCACCTGTCTCTGATATGTACATTTTTCTAAGGTTTTTTTGTGTGTCTACATTTATGTTGACTAAGAAAATAAATCCAGAGAACATTCTTGAGGTCGATAATGCTACTATTATAGAGCAGAACATTAATATTTAACTTAAGGAGGCAGAAAACAGGCATTGGTAGAGTAACACACACTTAAGCAGACCAAAATATGTTTATGTTAAATATGTTTTCTATTCATAATTAAGAAATGGAGGGTGGAATATTAAGAAGATTAAGATGAGTGTATCGGGAAGATCCTAATAAAATATTGAGTGTAAAATATTTACACTAAAATTACAAGATATTGTCTGCAGTATCATAATTGTTCTTACCCAGTCCTTGGTGTCACAGCTCTTTCAATAACATTTATTTGAAGTTTGAAAACATAATTCGGACATTGTCCTTTGGTAGACTGCACTAGTAAGAAATGTTTCCCACATTCCTCGCTGACTGGCAGGCCAAACAGTGTGTTTGTTTTGGGACTGTATGCCATCCATTTGGCAAGAGGCCTGTTCTCATTTGCTGTTGATACCTATGAATGTGTGCAAAAAACACAAAAGCCATGATTCAAGACTCACCACAAACACAGAGAGCAGCAACTTGGGCTTGGTATCATGTGAACTATATTGCACTCACACACACTCAGAGGTTTATGGACACACACACACATACACACACACACCTTTGCAACTAGGGCATGAAATAAACAAAAGAAGAATTCTTAACACACAACAAAAAAAATACAAAAAGAACTTACCTTGACTGCCTCAGCTTCACTGCTATATGTGGATAAACGGATACTGAATGCAACTCCAGCAAAGACAGAGAGTTCTGAGTCTCCATGCTGCTGTTGAGGTGGCGGGCAGGGTTGTGGTCTCACCTGGCCCTGAAGCTCATAGCCCAGAAATAGGAGGCACATGATGGTGACAATGAAGAGAAGGATAACGATGAGCCAGTTTGAGGGCATGAGACTTAATCCTTCCTCATTCATGCGCCCATGTCTCCCACTGAGTTGTCATGATGAAGAAGCCAGAAGTGCTATAATGAATCCCAGGTAGTGGCACCATTCTTTCTTCTAGGTGATCTTGTGATATAACAGCTTTTTGTTCGTTTTGTTTCTTTTTGAGTGTGATTGTCTTGCGTCAAAATCCTCTCAAGCGCTGTGGGCTCATTAGCCATCACTGACATGCACAAATTGATTCCCCATCAAAAAGCACCCACTTCAGTCAACAGTGCTTTAGCGTCAGAGATGCTTGACTCGAGGACAGTCTCACATGAGAATTCCACAGCACTTGTGCGGCACTTTTGCCTGTTGCTGTCTGAGGATCTAATTACATGTATCTCAAGGTTGCTTAGAGACCTACAGCGCTACCAGACACTCTCTTTCCGGCTAAAGTGACAGTCTGTACAGGGCTGATCAATTGTCTTTATTGTGTTTTCATTTTGTGCTTACAGACATTTCAAAAATTTGCAATAACAAATTGAATGATGTTGAACATGACAGCCACCAATGAAAAACCACAATGAAAAGTGCAAAAAATATAAACATAAAACAATACTTAGAGAATGGATTGTGTTGTATATATTCAAAAGTTGCTGCTCTTGCTGCTGTACTTGTAGTCTGTAGTAATGATTTGTCGATAAAACAGGCTTTTGTCCATTTCCATCTTCAACATTCTGTGTAGAATGCACACAAAAAAATGAATTGTCTCTTCATTTCTCTCTCTAACCATGAGGAATGTAAAGCTGTTTTTTTTGCCTCTTCTATTTGCCTCTAAAAAAACTAACCACATGTCTTGTCCGTCAGCAGATCTGTACTCTGTGGCCAGAACAGGGGGGTCAATCCTCTGCTCCCAACCTGAATGCCTCCGTTGTGTGTTCCTGAATGAAAGCTGTCTTGGACACAAATCAAGCTTTTCTGGGTTTATCTGGGAGTCGCTGTTTCCGCTTTATGAATGCTACATTTGTCATGTCCCTCGCAAAATGAGAAAGCATTCACCACAAGAAGAGGAATATTACATCAGAGCTACCGAGCAATAGTCCTTGCAACAATTACTTGCATCCCCCCTCAATGCACACACACACAGACAGAATCTTGTATCACTAAGGCATGTTGTCCCATTAATCCTAAATTTTTGAGCTTATATATATATACAGTATGTCACAAAAGTGACTACACCCCTAACATTATATCGTTCCATGGGAGAGGTCTAAAGATATAATACTTTTCTATCTTTTCTAATATATATATATATATATATATATATATATATATATATTCTCTTTTTTGGATCTGACAGACTATTTTGACACATTTTGATTACTATCGCGAATGAAAGATGCTGTTCTGTTCCATTTCCCTGTCTATGATTGTGAAGAAAATGGTAAAGTATTTCAACGCAACAGTGGATCTCTATTATCCAGTCATTTCCTCTTTTTTGTCTGTTGCTCATTGTCCTTTCATTTCACCCTGAGACAGTGCCAACTTTGAGGAAGTAATCCTAAGTGGCATTTGGAATAAGAGAAAAGAAATCAGTTTTCACAAGGCTCCATTTTATTCGGAGCATTTATCATAGATGATTTGGCCTTGCCCTTTTGTCCTGCAAACAAACAAAAGAAAACTCTTGTGCTTGCCATGACCGATAAACAAAAGATACATGTCCAGGCTTCAACTGTGTGAAATTACAAGGCGGCATCTGACAATGGCATGCTGACCTTTGAAATTTGTGACTTGCTCTTCAAGTCAACCAAACATCCAAGAACCTTGCATTACATGATAATCCATGGTCATAATAGTCAATAGTCTGGTCATACAAAACACTAATGCCAAAAAATAAAAACAAAAAATCCATAAGCAGTATCTATTGTAACTGTAAGACTATCTCTTCTTTTTAGGTGGTCGCCTCAGAAGCACTGCCTGTGTTTATTATGCTGTTTAGTTATGTGCTGTTTAGTTTCAGTTTTCAGCTTAGTATCCTCCTACTCTGACAGTCATCTGAGGGTGTGGAGTTGAGCTTTTTTGGAGGGATTACTGTTGACAGCAGTGTGAAATGTTTTAATCACACTTACACATTTACTGTTTCCTGCTGTGTTCTGGTAAGTCAGCTTTTTCATAATAACATGAAGACGTCATGATCCATTTACGTGATGAAGTATGACGTGATCTAGAGAATATAACAAGAATTAAATGCAAGGTTGAGTCTCTTTACGATCACAGATTTTATCCCGCCATTCATCCAAATCGCCACGGGGTGGCAGCATTACAAAAGGGCTCAGACCAATGAGGTACATACTGAACTCAGTTGAACTCAAGGAGTCACTCAAAAACTTTGCTGCTTCAAGTCATCCTGCTTCGCCGAAATCTCATCTAAAAGACAAAAAAACAGGTACACCAGCTGGCATACAGCCTTCTATTCAATATTCCAGCCACTTTTGGTAAAATTATTAGTGCTTTAACTAAACTATGAAGTTTTGTATCACTGCTAACTGTTTCTTACATTCTGATCTAATCTGTGGAGGTTGTGGTAGTGGATACTGATTATGATCTTTCAGTTATTGTAATAAAAATGTGGATAGGCATAATGAAAACATAGGCTAGTTTGTAATCTCAAAGAGAGATAAGGCCGCCTACAGAAAGGAGGTCCTGAAGCAGCCTGGTGTACAGAGAATAACCCAGCTCTAAACGCCAAGAAACCAAAGAGATCATCATTGACTTCAGGTGGCCCAGCACAGGCCGAGCCCCTCTTTACATCAACGGCGAATGTGTGGAGAGGGTCCACAACTTCTGATTTCTTGGTGTTCTCATCTCCGACGACATTTCCTGGACTGAGAACATCATAGCAATCATCAAGAAGGTTGAGCAGTGACTACACTTCCTGAGGGTCCTCAGTAAGTACGTTCTAGACCCCAGCCCTGCTGCTGACCTTCTACCATCCGTCCATGGAGAGACTGTATCACATTTTATTACTTTTTTTTAATTACTCTATGTTGTAAATAGCACACATACATGTCGGCATTGAAGTGAGTTTCTTTCAATCTCATTGTGCATGTGTATAGTGACAAAAAATATTCTATTTTATTCTTTTCTATTTTATTCCAATGCTGCAAAGGGGACTGTGGACCTGGCTTGTAGGCGTATTCTTATATACCTAATTGCACTGCTATACATTTAAATAATGTGCTGATCATTGTGGCCTATTAAATGCTCTGGGCTTTAAATGTAACTCCGATGCTGTAATAGTTTTAACAATAGTTTTAACACATTTTGTGAAACCTCCCAACTGCCATGTTCAGGGCATCATCGAGCAAGTGTGTGCAATAACACCAGACACTGTCTACTTTGCAGTGGTGCACTGCCTGCCGCCGGCGTTTGCCGCAGTCAAAGTGGCGCAGCCCTGGGAACCTATTAAGCTCTCCTAGAAAGCACCGTTTACAGACTGTTTCCATAGAGACTGAGCGAGGCCAACTCGGCAATCAGTTATCCTCTCCACCTACCCCCCCGGCACCCCCCCCCCCCCACCGCTCACCCTCTCTGTTCTAAACCCCCCTGACACACACAGACTCTCCCTTCCCCCCTGCAGATGAAAAGGCGAGGCTGTAGGTATGTTCTCACCGGCGGTGATCTCACTGGATTGATCATAGGCAGCCAATGTCTGTCTAGACCGAAAAGAGCTAAATTGTTACACAAGGAGATTGCACAAAAACTCAACAGCGTGGTGTCAAAGTGTACTTAAACGTTAAGCACACACATGCAAGGAACAAGTATAGAGTAGTTTAAGAGTAGATTAATCAGAACAACTTGGTGTCTTGTTTCTGTTTAACCACTGCATCAGACACACAGACAAGTTCATTGACAGAAGGAATGCCCCATCCCCATGCATTCTTTAAAGCATAAGGAAGCTACAGGTTCATGAATTGTTACCCTAAATTATTGATGACTGATCAATATTCATGGCACTACTACTGACACTGCATTATTAATCAATAGCAGTCTCTTGTTTTAGTCGGTCTGGGCCGTACAGGTGTGTAAACCCATTTTAACATGGAAATTCCTGTTTCCACGTTTCATGGTAATTATTATGTTGTGACATTTGTGCCCATTTTCTTCACCACATCACACAAAATAGGGTACACTGTAAAAAGTGCTGCATGGAACCAACTTTAAAAAATGAAAGCAATGTGCTGTATGGATCTTTTTTTTGTAGAAAATGTAGATACCACTGTTAGGTTAAGTCAACATAAAAAAACAATGTAGCATGTTGATTTCTAATTTTTTAGGTTGGTTCTTTTTAGCACTTTTACATACATTTTATAATTAATTTTGACAGGATGCTGTATGTGCATATAAATGTATACATTGTTAATATAAGTGTACTTCTGTGTTTGCTTAAGCCATACAGTAAAATTCCATTCTGTTTACACTAGCTATAGGCTGAATCACTACAAGAAGTAATTCTATGTCTAAGCATATATTTTAAGGTTGTTTTTTTTTTTGCAGAACTTTTACATAAAAATAGCTGTAACACTGCACCACTGTGTCTGCTCTCTGATGGGGGAATGGTGTACGTATAAAACATGTTGACAATAACAAGGTCCATCTTGGGGGAATTGAAAGCTCAGAATTATTATTCACCTGCTGTGGACAGGAGGACATGTGGGTGACGTGACCTTTTACAGCGCTGGTTCAAAAGGTAACACATGAGAGAGAGTAAGGAGGGGCGTAATCACCATAGGTGACCTGACGCTGTCTTGTCAACCTGCCCTTGGTTTGTTGGCCCACCCACCCAGAGTAGGGCAGAGGACACGCCTGCGATTTCTGCTTGACTGGCAGCTGTCAGTCACAAACCTACTATGCCCTTGCCCAGGGGTGTGTCTGATCTCTGGTCAAGTGCAGTCATGTCACGTTTATCTTCTATGTCAGGAGAGAAGCATGCCAATGCTTCCCTGGACATGTTATTTTGTTACTGCAGGATGTGTTTACCACAAGGTGCCAATGAGGAGCTGGCTCCAGGAATGTCTGTAAAATGTGTTTACATAATTTGTTTATTTTCCATAGGCTATCGGTTGTCAAGCATTGTTATCTTGACATCTTGCTGTAATAGGAGTCTATAATTCACTTTCCTGTAATCTCCAGGGATTAATTGATTCATTGATATTATCTGTCCTTCTAGTGGTTTTGCTAAAATAAAGATCATGTGCACATGTTGTAGTATTGTTAAACAATATCCTCATTATTGATCCATAGGAGCGTTTTGTCATCCTATTGTGTTGTACGGTGCACCTTTGGTAGGAAGATGATATTTTGTCTTACTGATTAATTACTGTCGTTGGGATTGCAATAAAGCTCTAACTGACTACTCCAGGATATGACTGGAAAACACACATCTTGAAATGTGACAAAATAACAAAAGGGTATATGGCATGATTATTGTGACAGTGTCACCAGCTGCAGAGACCTACCAGATAAGGTCAGTGTATGTTGTTGACAACAATTTCCTCCAGTCGTGCCTAAAATACAGTACTGTAGAGGGAACACATGGGTACTGTTACAAGCAGGCCATCTTAAAAATGCCATTGTTAAAAATGTCCTTCGGTAAATAAATGATGTACAGTTTAGAGGGTGGGAGTGCAGTTCATGTTAATTTGTCTACAAGGAGAATACCATTACAAATGAGACATTAAGGCACTTTCACACAGGGGCAAGCAATTTGGGGTAATCACGCTGTTGCTGATCATCACAGCCTGCAGGAGTCCGCAAGAAAATACAAACATCCATACAACTCACAAGGTGAAGGAAGAACTGGAACACACTCATTATTCTTATTCTCTCTTCCCCTCCCATAGTGCCTCTCTTACGCATTCTCTCTACGCCCCCCCCCCCCCCCCCCCCCATTGCATCTTTCTCTATTTCTCCACCCTCACTCTTTCTCTTACTCCACCCTCACTCTCCATTCCACTCCATTCTTTCCCTCCCCTTTCTCTCTTTCCCTCCCTCTTTCCCCCTCTCTCTGTCTGTCGGTCTTTCCCTCCCTCTTCTCTCTCTCTCCATCCCTATCTCTCTCCTCCTCTCTCTCCCTCCCTCTCTCTCTCTCTCTCTCTCTCTGTCTCCCTCCCTATTTCTCTCTCGCTCCCTCTCTCTCTCTCCTTCTCTCTGGCAGCCTCTCAGATGAATTGCTTGGCTCTGGACACAGCAGCACTGCCGGGCTTATCTCTGATGCCCACCAAATTGAGGTGGGACCTGTGGCCGGCCGGCGGTATAAAAGAGCTGGGGGCCATCCGCCACGACATCAATCTTCTCGCCCATTCCGACGGCCAGCCGGGGACCCACAATCCCCCCTTCAGCCTGACGGAGCGCACCCACCGGTCCGATACTGTAGTCGTGGAGACAAACGCCTCAAGCGACACAGGGTATCCATTACTTCCTCTTAAGGCCCCATGATTTTAGTGAGGTCAAAGTGACCAGTTTTTATGCATTTTTCTTTTTTTTTTTTGTTCTTTCTTTTTTAATTAGGCAGGAAAGTGGAGAGAAAGACAGGAAGTGAGTGGGAGAGAGCAATGGGGTGGAATCAGGGAAATGACCTCGGGTTGGATTCAAATCTGGGTCCTGGTATATACTGATGATATGGGCGCCTTCTATGCCAGTGGTTCTCAAAGTGTGGTCCACGGACCACTGGTGGTCCACAAGACATCCCAAGTGGTCTCAGATTACTTCCTGTGTCTTTAACAAGGCTCAAACAAGGTTCTTTTTCATTTTTGCCCTATTAAACAGAAAAGGACCTGTGTAAAACAGACACTCTATTTGGTACTTTTAGCACTGGTGTTCTGCCATGTCTTTCTGACCAGGTCAGAGTAAGGTGACATGGCAATTCTCTTTTTATAAAAACAGGTGAAAATGGAAAGTCGTTGCTCTTTTGCAACCATCAATGAATCAGTAAGATATTTCAGCACCTACTTGTCATATTTAGCACTCTTATGTGTGCCCTGAACCAAACACACTCCTATGCCTCTCAGCTAACCTCTTATCAAGTAAAGAGAATTTCATTGTTGGTTGGCTGCTTCTCAAAGATTGCTAGCTAAAAACAACTCAAGGATTAGATGCTATTTCTGAACTGAAAACTGAGTTAGAAGTCTTTACCGCAAAAGTGTGTATGCAGGGCAGGCACACACACACACACACACACACACACACACACACAGCCACAGCCTCAAAACAATCTGTATGGTTCTGTAGCCAGAAGAAGTATCTTTCGCTCGACTACCAATTATACACTTGCTCCATCTGTAGATCCTTTGTTCGGGAATGAAACACCATCCTGACCTTTATCTCCATCTGTGTCACACAAGTCAAGCTCTCTTCTACCCTAAGTGAGACAGAAGAAAACGGAGCCTATCTAAACTAAAACTATCAACTCCCAATTAAGATATCCTCTAACTTTATGTATTGTGAGGCAAACTAACAGAAGAATGCACTTTTAGCCTCTGTCTCAAGGTATTGATATTTAGCAGTGGTGTCAATCCCAGCTTCAGAAAGTAAAAGTCCTGGCATGTGTTTCTTCTGCCTGTACACTTACAACAGGTAATTTCAGTAATTAGCTGATTCACCTGTCTGATTCACTTGTGTGATGTTTAGGATCAGCTGGTGCAGAAAATGGTTGGATCAAATATGTGGCAGGGTTTTTTTCTTTCTGAAGCCAGGACTGATACCTGTGTGATATATAGCCTCCGTAGAACATTGCAAGAGAAGTTTTAAAAAACAAGTTTGTGTTGAGAGGACTCTGGAGATGACTTCACTGGCTCAGGCCGTGCTGTGGAGGAGGTGTCTGAAGAATATGACAGTGTGTCACTCAACAGACAAGTGCAAACATCACAGTGAATTTGAAAGAAGAGAAGAAGAGGCCTTCGTATCTTACAGTAACCAACAGCAGCCTAAGTCAAATAAGTGCCCATGATACTGTATCTGGCAGCTGTTTTTTTTCTAAAAGTGGTGAACAATGCTTAAAACAAAAATACTTGGCTGAAATTAAAATATATAATATATGCAAATCTAACTTTCATAGCTTAGTAATAGTCAGAAACAATTCATCTACTTCACTTTTTAGCAATGTAGTTTACCTCTTACATATAAAAAAGTAAATATTATATGTACTTACCTCATGAATCATAGCATGATAGCGTCATTAACAAACGCTGCTCTGTATGACGTTTCACATTCGTAATATACCCACCTATTCATAAAATAGCCATATCTGAGTCAATGTCCTTCTCTCCCTTTCAGTGCTGTGAGTGTGTAAGCATGTGTTTTCCTGTGTGTGTGTCTGTCTGTATATGTGGTTTAAATTTAAACCCTTCCTTTTATCTAACAGGGAGCTTATGACTGCGCCCACAGACTGTAAGGACACAAAGCTCTCGTCAATGAGTCATGGGTACACAGGCTTGTGTGGGAGTCCAGTGTCTCATTCAAAGAAAACTAGCTGTTAGAAGCATGCTGGAACACAACTTCCCATGTTCCGTAACGTATGGACTTTTTTGTGGCATCACAGTGCCAGCTCTCATAAATATGGTATCATTTCCATTGGCACAGGGGTCAGGATTCATTTGTCACTTTTTATGTGTGGGTTTGTGTTGGTTGCAAGCAAACATGTGTTTGTGTGTGTGTGTGTGTGTGTGTGTATGTGTGTATGTATGTGCGTGTGTATGTGTGTGTGTGTGTGTGCGCGCACAAGAGAGAGAGAGAGAGAGAAAGAGAGAAAAAGAAAGAAAGAGAGAGAGAGTTAGGGTTTGTAAATACATAAAAGTATACTTTCAGAAGAGATGACTGAAGGGTGAAGCAGGTCCATAGCCAGGATTTTAAAACTACTGAGGTCTGTTTTTAAATGAGTGGGGTGAATTATGTCACAAAAGTCACAGTGTCTAGAGCTGCATTCTTTTCCAGGTTGCGCACTTTCGTATTTCACTGTTTTTTTTGTTCTTTCTCTCTCATGCACGTAAGATACAGACGTAGAGGACCCAATCCCACCAAAAACCTCTTACCCTCTCTAATATCACAGTTATTCATGGCAAACATAATTCGAAACTTTACACTTTGGCTTATGGAACGATTTATTCTTAAAATCACAAACAAAGCACAACTGTGCTGAAAATATTAATTTTAACAGCTTTATAAAAGTAAAAGTGCTCATGGTCACCATAAAAAACACTTGCAATGTCTACTGGACTGCGTTCACTTCCCAGAGTCGCACACTCATTTGTTTTTGTGTTCTTGCTCTCACACATGCATGCACGAAACAGCCACCGAAGACACAATATCAACATCTAACAGAATTAAAAATGCAGTTTTCACAGAGATGTTTTTAATGTTAACCTTTTTTATCCAGTTGAATATTAAGCGTACAAATTTATTTTAGGTCTTAAAAATTACTCAGAGTCCAGATCTTGGTGACGTAAAGGTTGCTGTGTTTTTTGACACTCATTAAACTGATAAACACCTGCATTGATATTTATACTCGCATCTGTTTCCTCTCGACTGTGATTCAGTCTTCTTATGTAAACGATCTGTGTCTCTCTCTTTTCTTCCCTCTTTCTCTCTCTCTCTCTCTCTCTCTCACACACACACACACACACACACACACACACACACACACACACACACACACACACACACACGGATAATGCATGATGCCATTTTGCTGTAACTGTGCACAAATAATGATGTATGGATAAATAGGCTACCACATCAAGGATTCAAGTGAAACACAAATTTCTCAGTCTATGTACAGTATGTCCATAGGTACGTATGTCATATGTGCATATGCATGTGTGTGTGTGTTTTGTGTTTGTGAGCATGGGCATTTGTGTATGCTTGTGTGTATCCATGCATCCATGTGCTTACTGTGTGTGTATGCATGTGAGTGCCTGTGGATTTAGTCAGAGTGAATGAGTGCAGATGTCTAATGAGAGCTGAGTCCTCTGCTCCTGTCCACAGGGCACACATGTCTATTTCTGGCCTTTCCCTTCCCATCACTGCAGCTCCACCAGTGACACCCCTGTGTGACATTTGGAACAGACACTACCATGACCTTTCATTTCTTCAAATTGCCTGGGTTCTCCCTCAACACATCTTATCTTCATGTGTAACTATCATCTAAAATGTGCAAATAACTCCCACACGTAAGTGCATATCGGAAACAGTAAATGAGTTAAAGCTAACAATGACCATGGCAACTCATTCAGAATTTTTGTAGCAATATTCTGGAAGCAGTCACTATGTGGCGCTTTCACTTCCGGTTTATCAATCCACTTGTATGGACTTTTATTATGGTGGCGACTAGTTATCTTCAAGCTTTCTCTATGCCCCTAGTACTAGCATTGCTAGTCTTCTGGGCCGAAACGGTAAAAAATAGTGAGGTTCTAAATGCAACAGGCTAGCACAATTTTGCTCCTCAGCAAACATACCAACTTGATGTAATGTTTTGACATGCCAATTTTCAGTTTACACCACAGTTTTCCTTTAAAAAACAGGTGACCTCATATTCGATGAACCTGACATCTGATCACCAGTGGCCCTCTCTTCCAACAAGTCATTTATCAGTAGGGCTGTCCCGGCCTACGGACATGAGTGTAGCACTAATGTGAAATCAATACTACATGTGCTTCCTGACCCGCCTGCACATTGCAATCTGACAAAAGGGCCTAACCTGAGATCTATTCACAGGCAGATCAATCTGTTGGCAACTGTTGCTTGTGTGACAGAGGTCTTCGTGTGCAGTCCAGCCCCAGGTAAAAGCTGTGGCTGGACTGCACACGAAGCTAAGTCAGGAGTGTATCCTTTTGAGGTGTTGGGAGGGAGGTTTACTAACATAACGTATGTTAGCTGGCATCCATTACAGTTGTGCAAGAATTTGGGGAAAGGGGGAATGGCTACAAACTTGTTTATAGCAGAACAAAGATATCTGTTGAGTCTAACTGTAATGGGTGCTAAAAATCAACTGGAAATCAACAACAAATGAGAATGACCACCCAAAATAATCTGCAGAGGGCAAGTAAAAAAAAATCGGTCAAGTGCTATGTAGTTAATTTATGCTCACCCACCATTTCCGCATAAATGTTCAGAGGGTCCCAGATATTGTGATACATCTGGGTCACTGTGTGTTTGTTTATGCCACCTTCTGCTGTATTGTTTGCTAGCTGAGGCCATGGGCTAATGATCATGCATTCCATATGATGGACTTAGCAACAACAAGGCTTATTTTAGCCCGCCTGCAGTCTGGTGTGCACTCACCACCAGGCCTAATATTTCCCTACCAGCTCTTCCATGCCCAGCTGGTGAGACCAAGCCCATCTGAGGAGTCTGCTTATGATGTAACCCCATGTAACATCAGATGGTCTGTTTCAAACACATCTCTATGTTCAAACTATATATTTCTCCGGCCTGGCTACATGGCACTGGAGGACATAGACGTCACATTTGTGTGCCTATGTGGGTGTATGTTTCTCTCTTTTTTTGTATTTGCTTGTAGCATAGCCTTCAGAAGTGGGGAAATGGAGACATGTATACTCTGTAGGTCTAGTGTTAAATGATTCTTTCATCTAATTAATCAGAATTTCACTCTGTTAAGGTAGATGATTGATGCAAATGATTGATGAATGGAGGACTGGATATTAAGGGGCACTTCCCCTTAGTTACCTGTTGTGCTGATACACCTGACGAAGACCACATTGGTCAAAACGTTGTGTGAGTAAAATTTAAAAATTACATTGTGGGACCTACAACAGTCTTTTCCTTTGCTTTTTCATCTGTTTTTAAACCCATAATAACATTTCAATTGGTCTTTTGGGGTCAATAGACAGCAATAAACAGTAAGCAGAATATGAGAATGAATTGACACACATGACAAAAACATGAGTTAAATGAGCATAAACTGCACACTGTAATATGTATCAGTACATGGATATGAAGAGAGGCAGGAAACTCATTTCATCTCGTTTGAGCTCTTGAACTCTAAAAACAGACGCTCATGGAGACCCCGCTTTGTTGATTCCGTAGTGGCAACAGAAGAATTATTCCTGCAGGAGAGGATATAATGGCTGTCAGATGTCAGGACAGATGGAATGTTGCATTTTCATCAAGAGCTCTAATTGCAATGTCATGAGCAATTTTCCCCTGTAGGGTTTTTTTTTTGATGTGCACTCCCTCTGTTCACTGTTGCATCTGCTTTGCCACTGTTGTTTATGCTGGCAGAACAGAAAACAATGTGTGGAACACCTACCAAAAAAAAAAAAAAAACACACAATTTGCGCCCCCTTATCTACCTGTTCAGCCTGGTTTCATCAAACAGCGTAGAATGTCATGGCAATTTCTTAAGTCTTTTCTCATATTATTTTAAAACTGTTTTGCATTTCGCATGTCATTTCTTGCCGCCAGTTATACCTTGCAGTTTCCCCATTGACCGAAATGCAATGGCTAGCCTGTGTAATTTGTGCACATTTTAAGCATTCTAAGTCAATAACCCTAACACTAACCCAAAAACCTAACCATAATCCTAACTCTAACCATTTCTCCAATGTCTTTCAATGTTAAACCTTACCCACAAGCTACTTATGTGGTATTATTACCTCCGCCAAGGAGGTTATGTTTTCGCCTGCATTGGTTTGTCCGTTTGTCCGTTTGTGAACAGCATAACTCGAAAAGTTATGGATGGATTGTGATGAAATTTTCAGGATAGGTCAGAAGTGGCCTAACTTAGAACTGATTTGATTTTGGTGGTGATCCGGATAACCATCTGGATCCAGGAATTTTTTATTCAGTCAAGTTACCAGTGTAGCATGGAATCTACGGGGACTTTTATTTTGAAAGGAGGGAATATAGGTTGGTATGGAAATGAGGCTCCTGTTGCGGGTCAAGGAGTTATTGAGTTTTTGGTTAGAGGGTTCAGTGAAAGACAGAGGACAGTTAGAGAGGTAGTGGTGAGCAGCCCAGTAGTTCATGTTGGCAGTGGAAATTAGATAAAGTACTTTCCTGCACCGAAGAGCCAACCAAGTTCGTGTGAGCATGAGTGAACGAACCGTCTTAAGGTGTGAATGACAATAAGGTGGAGACGTAAGCTGCCTTGGCGGAGGTCTGCGCTCTCTGAGTGCTTTTCTAGTTATAGTCATGTTATTCTTCTGTATGAATAATTACATATTAATGTACGAAATGTAATATGATACACAAAAAAATGCAAAAAAAGCATTTCTATGACACGTAAAAATGCTTAAGAAGAAGTGGTATGCTATTTTATACCATCCATGCTGTATTATGTTGTAAATGTGGCACTATATAATTAAATGCTCCTCAACATAATTTAAATTTCTGATTTAGAGGGCACGGGACCAGAGCGTACCTTGGGATTTGGAGATATGCAGGATTTGAGTGGATGAGTAAGGGTTTGTTTTGACTAGGGTCCAGGACACTTGGAAGGCCATAACCTGGTGAGTGCACAGAGGCAGGGGAAATAAGTGAAGTGACCTTAAACATATATAATAAACAGGTCCCAAGACCATATAATTTAACCCATATTTAACATATTATTTAAAAATGTAATACAAAGCTTTGTTGTGTGTCTGTGTGTATGTGTGTGGGTGACAGACTGAAGTGCCTTGGATTGAAAGGTAATTTAGCTGAAGAGACAGAACTGTTTTATAACCAAGACTTTGAAACTGTGGAGGATTTGAGTGATCTTAAAAGCATCCTTTGAATGGTTTAGCACTATATGCTCACCAAAAAGTGGATGGGTGTAAAAATAATAAAATCCCTTTCTCCACTGTTATCATAGTACAAAAGAGTATTATCATTAAAATACTTCTAGAGAAATTGGTCAGGAACCAATTGGTCTAGAATTTGTGTAGAACATTACAGTTTGTGCCTTGCTGAAGTGGTGTGTTGTTTTTAATGATTTAATGGTATAGCAATGTCTTGTACTTATCCAACCTGTTAAACCATGACGACATCAAGTAAACAAACAAAACTTGAACATTTATTGTCGTCTCCCTGCTGCCAGGAAATTCGAGCTGACACACATTGACATTCACATATTCTCACACAGTCTTGATTCAAAACACAAAAAACTTATGAATAATAATCACATTACAATTTTACCAGAGCTGAATTCGTTATCTGACCATCGTCTTTCAAGTGACTTTGATATAACAACCTCAAGAAATTGGTGGTCTGAATGCAATGTAGAGACTACAGTCTGTGAGAATTTTGTGCATATCTCATGTACATTTCCCCCCATAGCTTGTACTTGTTTCTACTGGAATTACAGTACTGACTATAGGTCATCAGCACCCATCCATAACATGCCAATAGGTAAATCAGGGATATAGTAAGGGAAACCTACGAAAATCGAATGAGAAAGGAATGTACAGACAAGCAGGAAAAGCAAAGTTAATGTTAAAGGGGTCCTTTCATCGTTATTTTTATTCATATTTCTGTGTCGCCACTATGGTTGAATGCATTGTGCGTCATTTCTGTGAAAAATTATGTCCTAGTTCTCTTGCTTGACGCTGTTTTCTGTAAGCTATAACAGGTCTAGTGGTTAAAAGACTGGCTTTTCCGCTGTCCCTCGTGAATATCCATGACATGTCAATAAGGCACCTCTGGTTGGGCAAATTCACTGTCTTTCGCTCACCTAGCGTCTGTCCACTGTTCTTCCTTTGGGGTGTGGGCTTGCCATACATGGCTTCTGGGCGGGGCTTACGACCTAGTGACGTAGATAGGTTTAGCATGCTCTGATCCGCTCATTTTGGTTAGCTCAACCCTTCAATGACCAGTAAAACCATGAGGGTCGAATTTCACGTCTTGGAATGCTGCGTGCATATACTACCCTTTAATGTTAATGTTAGCACGGCCATATAGGTTTAGTCAGAGGTGTTTTTTTGGCTTTTTTCACTGATTTTGTGTGGAGGATTTCCAGAACACTAATAAACATGAACATGAAACTTGGTGGATGTAGCCCCATCCAGATGACATGGAAAAGAACAATTTGGTGCCAAGGGCCAACCCCCCCCCCCACCCCTCTGCACTGGACCCCGAAACAGCTGGGGAGACCAAAATCAGTTTTCCCAGAATTACTTACCAACCGTTGCAATTAGAAAGACCATGATTGTTGTGAACCTTGGGAAATTCAGTCTATAAATGGTAATTTGCCGTGTAGCGCCACCTAGGGAAAATTGTACAGTGTATGTAATAAAAATTGGGGTTTTTTGTCTTGGGCGGAGAAAGTCATTATCACATCAAACTTTCCATGTAGGACCAACCTTTTGAAGCACATTATGTTTTGTAAACTTTGTTCCATAGGGGGCGCTATAGTACAGAATGGACATTAATTCCATAGGAGCACCATAATTCCCTTTGTGCTGAACTTCACAGCACACTGCAGCAGTCATACCATGCACATGCTATGCGGTGCATCTAGTTTCCCTCAAGTACTTGTGCTTAGAAAAAAACACATAGGAAGAGGTGTTCGATATGAACAGTAAAAGGTTGCTGGATAATGTCTGTCTTACTACAAAAATGTCTGGGCTGTGTGTGTTTGATAAAAATAAAATAACAACAAAAAAGGCTAAGCCATAGTTCAAATTCATGACTGTTTGCACCTATTTTATACCCAGTTCTGGTTCACTGGTCTGTAAGAATGAGTGTATGTGCGTCATTTATTATCGTCTTCTTGCCCTTGCCAACTTAGGTTACTGTGACTCCGAGTGGACCGTGGGTGGGTGCTAAGGGGGCCTAAAAGAGTACCGGACATCAGGAGGGGCAAATGGCAGTTCAGTTGGCGGTGAAAATAGAGATGTGGCAGTGGCACCCTTGTCATGAGTGGCAGTGCTACAATTAAACTGACAAGGTGAACATGTTCCCACTTGGTGCTTTTCTACATAGGCACCTTCCAAGAGAAAATCAGACATTGCAGCCATGGACATCAGTGGTGGACTTAATTGCATGGATGACTGACTTTGGAAAAAAAAAGTCTTAAAGTCCTTACAGACAGTAATAGAGGGGTTGCGTTTCCAAGGTAAACTAAAAAAGACAGGCAATACTTAGCATGCTGTCCTGATAGCTTTGTCGAGACACACCGACAGAAATAGTCTAACAATGTAAATCAGATCGTGTGCATTGTAGTCGTAGACCTGCAGGGGTTTGTGTTGATGTAGACATGTAACAGAAAACATGAAATCATGAATGCAGATTGACAAGACATGCTTGTTAATGATCTTCGTAACATTCTAATCAAGGTGCCATCCAGGGTGCAGGGGTGCCACTAGAAATGTTGGACCCTTTACAGATGTAAAAGTTTGGGCCGTCTCCATATTAATAACAATATTAATAGTGTGCTTTAAGGGCCCCCAGTCAATGCTGGGCCCTTGCTGGGCTATCCTAACTGCCCCCACCCGCTATGGGCACCCCTTCCAGGGCACTTGTACGTTTTATTTTCGATAAAAATATGAAGGTTGCACAGGTCTCATTATGTTTATCAGTTGTATGTAGGTCACAGTAGGTGTCCATCCTGATTAGCTGAGTACATATGAGTGTGTTTGCTGTTTATCAGTCTGAAAAATGTTCATGGTGAGGTTGTATATTTCATTTAAACCAAAGACAGGTGCTCCCAAGAACATTTCAAGTAGATGAGGCTGCAATTCAAAACTTTATTTTACTGCAAAGCTGAAGTAAAACATCAAAAGCAAATAAACATTATTGTTGTACCAAGACTCTAGCAAAAGACCAGACTGATTGAACTATGCATACTAATTTTGAGTAATTGGACTTGATTCAAGTCTGTTTTGATGAGGAGGAATACAACCATAATTAGCACTGAGAGTATTTTAGTGTTCAGAGCTTCAAGCATGTTTCATTTCCCACCTGACTGAAGCTGCTGTATGATAATAAGATGCCATTCCTAAAGACAAACATTGAGCAACAGTCATTTAAACCTCTTGAATGACATCAACGTAGAACTATACGGAAAGGCTACATTACTATTATTAATATTTCCACTTCTATGCATTGAAAAAGCAATCCGACCGTAAGAAAATGTCTACTGAACCGGTAACCCATAGTAATTCCTTAGGGTGAGGAGGAAGGGATACAGATGCACACACACACACGCACACACACACACACACACACACACACACACACACACACACGCACACATACACACATACACAAACTCTCTCTCTCTCTCTCTCTCTCTCTCTCTCTCTCTCTCTCTCTCTCTCTCACACACACACACACACACACACACACATACAAATTCATTCTTCCTGCTGTCAGGGTCTGACACTGTGTAGGCTTTGACGTCAGTTTGATTTCTGCACAGCTTTCTTTCTGCTCAACCATTCCAATCTGTCAGACAGGCCAACAGTTTACAGAGCAATAGGGATTATCACACACTGCGACTCTGAACAAAAGTCATCCAAAGTAATAATCATTTGAATTGCCCAAGACATCACTGGATCTGACATGGAGCAAAACATGAATGCATATGTATCAAAATTGAACTGTCAGTCTGACAAACATCTCAGTATGTGTGCAGTTATGTGGAGTGTTTAGAGACAATTTTAGTCCAATGTCTCAAGGTAGTCTATACCAGATACTGAAAATCATCCTTATATTGTTCATGCCTGTTAAATATTTAAATGGCAACAGTTTTTTTATTGTCTGGATGTGATGAGAAATAGCAGCAGACCTACTACATTGTCTTACAGTGATAGCACATAGCACCCACATGTCATTATGTTCGTTACAGGTATCATCGAGGACTCCTCAAAAGGAACACAAACAGTTTTGTTTCTAGTGATTACGTAAAGGTGCTATATGTAAAATTGTGGTCAAACCTGGTACTGCAGTCAAACTCAAAGTACTGTAAAACATTTTTACTCCTGCAGTAGAGAGGCAAGTGATATGTACTGTCATCAATTAAAGCAGTATTTTAATTTCATATGCTTTCATAATCTCCTGTGATATATCAAGACCATTTTTATAATTTCTTGCCATACATTTCTTAAATAGTATATCACTGTACACTCGAGTGACTACATGAAGCTGCATGTGTTAGTCAATTTTAATGTTTTGTAAGTGAGATTTTGAAAAGCAGGTTCTAAACCTAAAAGTAGTAGGTGTCTATCATAACGCATGTTACACATTTGACGACAATTTTCTTGTCATTTGACGACAGTTATTCCCCCAGCTTCATACAGGCTACAGCTGTCTGACATTTCCCAAAAAAGGATGAAATCAGTGGCTACCAGTCTACCCCTCACATCAAAGTTTACCTGAACACTGTTGGCTGTTCCGTTTTGATAAGACAGCTTTTTCAAGGAGAGAGCGACAGAGGAGGAGAGGTGTGGATGCGCAGTAAAGAGATTTCCTGTTTCATCTTACCTTTGAACTGGATTTGTTTTTAGTCCTGTTTACATCTCAATCCCGCCAGCCAGAGAGAGTGAGAGCGCACCGCTGGGATCTATTTTTGTGTAGGGAGCATGTGGCTTGCTTGACATTGCTCAGCTGTCTTGCTAGTCATGAACTTTGGGATAAGGTGAGAGCAACAAGAGATTAACTTCACTTGTAAATGAACAGCACTTGGAACTGAAAAAGAAGAGAATCAAAATAAATCAACCAAAAACTGTACAAAGTGAAGCATACAACCAACTTAAAACCTTAAGGCAATATGCTGCATGGATCATTTTGTTTTAACACTATTTTTTTCTAAATATCATCAACATACATGACATTGTTTATGAATGGTGAAAGTTAAGCCAGAAAGTTAAAGATCCGTGCAGCATTTTGCCTTATTTTTGTTAATTGTCATAGTGTATAGTGTATTACATTACAGCAATATTTTAGAAATGTTCTCTGGCAGGATTTCTCCTCTCTACCTTCTCATCTGTGTTTCCTCACCATTCAGCTAATTTACACTCAGACAGGAGGACAGCTAAATTATATGCCAGAGCAGCAATGACACCCATTATCTAATGTCCCTAAAGCATGAAACATCTCTCCCTTTTACCTCAGAGGCAAGAAAACAGACGTTATTTCTGTCGCTTAGTTCCCTGTAAGCGCCTGGAATCCAAAGGTGGGAGCACTTAAGTTTCCTTGCTTTTGGTTTTGGAATGCAAACTGTGCTTTGTCCAAGTTTGAAAGCAGAGTGGTCACAGTGGTTCAACAGTTAGTTAGAGACAAAGCAAGTGAAGCGTTGTCTCTGATTCAGACTGCATCGACTACATATTAGGCTGTGTAGAGTTGCAAACCACCACCTCCTCTAGCACACCCTAATATATTTCATTTGTAACGGTAAATGGAATAGCGCTTTTCCACTCAGCAAAGCACCCCAAGGACTTTAAAGTGTAATGCTTCACAGTCATGTATTCACACTCTCACTAATACACCGATGGTGGGTGGCTGCCATGCAAGGCACCAAACAGCACATTTTGAGCAGTATGTGTTAGCTGTCTTGCTCAAGGACATGTCGACCTGGTCAGTAGCTGGAATGAGCAGGAGGTATTTACTAGCAGACTCCTTTACCCCCTTACTGTTTTACAGTATGTAAAATATATGATTGCAGACCTAGCCCCCCCTCTACATCAATGACAAGTGTGTGGAAAGGGTCCACACCTTCCGGTTTCTCAGGGTTCTTATCTCCAAGGACATCTCCTGGACTGAGAACATCACAGCACCAAGTCACCAAGAAGGCCCAGCAGCAACTACACTTCCTGAGGGTCCTCAGGAAGTATGACCTGGACCCCAGCCTGCTGCTGGCCTTCTACCACACTCCATTGAGAGCCTCTTGGTGCTGTAGAATCTTTGGTGACAATAAAAAGGCATTCATTTTATTCTATTGTATTCTATTCATTCTATTTTATTCATTCCATCTACAAGCTACCGACTGGGGCTGGATGGTGAAAAACAAGCAGATTATGCCAATACTTACAGACATCTTTTGAATTGCATTCAATGTCATTGCAAGCTATCTTCACAAAATTCCTGCAGTCGTAAAACATGTAGTTGCAAAAACAATGGCTTGAAATGTGTAGCAGCCTGTGTGAACTGCAGAGGTGAGTTGTGTCACAATACCGGTAAAGCAGATGTTCACTGATTGAAATGGTTTTGATTTCATGATTACAATGTCTTAATTGATGTAGTAAATGTTCATTGCAATTCTGAAATTGTGTTACTCCGGTATTATTTCTGAACTAAAACAGATATTTAAAAACAGGTATTCACACAGATGTTTTTTATTTCCGCTGGTTTGAGAAGACATTGTCTTAAAATACTAAAGACGTGAAGGTTGAAATAAATCTTGTTATACAGAAAAAAGTAAGTTTCGCTTTAATTGTCTTAATATTTGTCATGTTAGTTCATAGAGTTGATTCTATGCCTCAGCCAGCTATAGCCTCATGACTTTTGACCTCTACCGTTATCTTTAATGACTAATCAGTTCATTTAGGCTTAATGAACTGTGTAGGTTTTAATGAGGATCCTTCAATCTGTTTGAGAGGTATAAAACAAACACTGCATGCCAAGTATGACCTTATGTGACCTTGATCTTTGACCGTAAGACATTGAATACCTACTAAGTTCATGATGAGTAAGTACATCAAGTTTGGTAAAGAACATTTTACCAGTATGGGAGAAATCAACTAATATGTGATCACATATGATTTTGGCCCAATAATCATTTTACCATGGTCCATTCAAAGCTCTATATTTTTCTCTGGTGTAGATTGCCGCTGGCCTGGGCCCACCCATACTGCTGTGACGCTACATTGAATTTTGCATTCAAACAGTCTGGCCAACCTGCCTATTAGCTGTTCCTTTGCCCGAAAAATCACGCACCAATGAAAAACGAACGCCAGTCCAGTACACAGAGGCATTTGAAAGACACCTGTTGATCACGCCTCTGAGAACTTTGTGTCTAGGGAGGTTTGCCAGACCAAGCTCTGTTTACGAGTCATTTAGTAAAGAACATGCATACTAAATAAAGAATATTGAGATGTGTCTCCAAAGCTACAAACGTGTACACAAGGCATTCTCAAATTCATTAAGACAAGTTTATTTAATTAAAATACATAGGAAACACGACCATAAAATTATTCATTTATTTTTTTCTTACTGCAAATTGTTACAAAAATTATCACAAACTGTACACTCCATGACAATATAATTGCAATTTGGTCTTTCAATATGCAGTGAATTGGCACACCATGTCACTTTAAAAGCATGTTCAAGCATCGGTACAGAGGGCTTTGAATTTGAACCAGCATTACAGCTAACAATGTACAGAAGCTAAAACTTCTGACAAAGTGGACTAAATATTTTTTTAAAGTTATTTCAACAATTTTTCCTGTTTTTTTTTCAGAGAGGTTAATAGAAATGTACAACTGCACACTCACATAAGTACTGGAGCAAATTAAGAGCCCTGACTGCTTCTAGGAGTGATACTACTGTATATACAAGTACAGACAATCTACGACAATTAGATGTTTTTACCATAGATTCTTGCATATAAATTTACCCAAAGATCACAAAGCTGTATTACATGTCCACCACATAATTCATAGAAAGACACAAAAAACTTGGTTATCAGTATCAGTTTCATTTCCAAGTATTTACACACATTGGCATAAATAGATTGTGTTGTATATACTATACAGACACGATTGTTTACTATACAAAATAGGATATATTTAGGACACTGATTTTTTTCAGTTTCTGGAGTACTTCTTCTACAGTGTGCATGCTACAAGAATAAATAGTCGATTTTGCTCTAATGATAGGTTCAGAACGAGAAATTAAGCATTTTTTTCTGTGTGCAAATAAAAGGGTAACAGTACACAGCCTTTTGTGTAATTGCCACAGTTTGAGTTCTCATTATTACTCTCACTCATTTGGAACAGAAAAAATTATTTTACAAACTCAGTAGTGGACCATATGGCTTAACAAATGAAACAGGAAAAAGGTTTTGAAGCTAATATCAAGATCAGTTAAAAAGGACTGGCACACATTTAATATCATCCTTTTAAAATCCTTTTTGTAAACAACAATGGAAATGTAAACAGTTTTCCAGCTCAGGTGATTTTTTCAACGTATGTAACACATTGTGGTAATGTTTCAGATATATTGCAATACTGACAGATAATGTTTTATTTGATACTTTGTTGGCCAGGCCTAGAGACTGGAGAGACTGTGTTAGCTGATTATGCCTTAAAACTGACTCTTTTATGTGTGGGGAATACAATAAGTCATTAAGGCTGAATTACAATAAAAAAAAACATATTGGATATAGGGGAGCATTATACAGCTCATGTGATTTTGTAATTATCCCAAAAGCAATGAGCCTCTGGCTATCCTCCGTAGATGAATTTTTATCAAAGTCATAATCTGTACTAAATTACACTTAATGCTGCATTTTCCACACATTTATTACATTTGTCTAAAACAAATGGACACCGTGTGCACATTTCCTTCCATTGTGTTATGAAAATTAGAAACTTACCACACCATCAATTAATAGAATACATTTGAACAGCTGTAGGTTCAAAATGTGAGGTTGCATGAGCTACTTCATGGGCCTGTCAATTTAACGGGAATCTCAACAAAATAATGCATAAAAAACCTCCACGGATAGTTCCATTTCACTCTATGTTTCACCCCTAGTAAATTTGTTTCTTGTCGCTTCAGAGGATTCAGTGGGTTTTTAAAGTATTTTCAAGATTACTGAAATGGTCAGAATTTACATTTAAAACTTGGATAGAAACCTTAATATTGACTATGTATTAGACTAAAACTTTGGCAGTACACAAAGCTGCATTGTAATACAGCACACATTTCCTAGCACAAATTCAGCACTTCCTGGTGGCATTGCGTAAGCTTTTCACATGCCATATGCCTGAAATATGCTGTTAGGGGGTGACAGAAATGGTTTGGCTTTTGTAAGAATGAAAATGCCTTGCTACATTTTCCGGCTACATTTTCACTCCTACTTACCACTGTGCTTTCGATCCATTATTATCTATAATGTTTCATCTGAAATAATAAATATGATGTAATATATTTTGCATTTACCAGTTCACTACAGTTTAGTTGCTACAGGGAAAGCACACATGTATGCCCTGAGTACATATTCATCTAATGACATGTTTCTGAGGAAACTTTGAAAGTTATCTTGCTGAAGTAATACATGATCAATTTACTAATTTGTGAAAAACACTTCAGAATTGTGCTTCTTTTTTTGTTTGATGGTGCATATTACATGATCACATAGGAATTATGGTGTTTATGTTTATTGACAATTACCAACCATCCAAAATAACAAATATTACATTGAATAAGGACTTTTGTAATCCGAAATTACTATTGATTACTTATTTCTTTCAACTAAACACCATGGGCAGCCCATTAAGGGGGGCATTTAAGATAAACCATCATACAAGAAAACTAATGAGGAATGAGGAAGCATTTCATACACATCTTTTGAAACAATTTGTACGTGTTTAAGGCTGGAGTTCAATTTTGTTTACAGAATACCACAGGAATGAGTCTAGATTGGGCATGATAGGGATTTCCAATGACCTTGAAGTGATTTTGTTTCTGTGAAAGGGATAAAAGGTTGCATTGCTGCTTCATACTGATATTCGTATGCTCCCTTTGTCTGTGCTGCTGCTAGCTAGCATGAACATTTTTTATTTAAAAGGTTAAGGCCATCCCATGCACTTATTATGTGTCTCATTAGTGCTGTCGCTGTGAGATATTGTGTGCCGAGAGCAATTGACAAAGTGCTGTGTGCTTCCAAGCTTGAAGCTTTGCCAGGACTTTCTTTGGAGGGAGAAATCTGGATCTGATGGATCCATCTGCGAACTGCCTCCTGCTTCCTCTAGCAGTGCATGGTAATATTGATTTAAGCCCTCAGCCACATAATGTCAGTGGAATACTTGCACCGACAAAATGCTCATTGTCATTCTGCTGAGAAAAAAAAAAACACGTCGGTGCCCAAAGGCACCATGCTGTCAAAGTTAAGTGCTTTTCATCAATGTTTTGGCTGGTGGTGTAAAATTGATTTACCTAGTAGTGGACAAGATGTTTGCTTTAAAAGTCCACTGAGTACTTAATACAACTACAGTAGACTACTGACATTAATTTGTAGCATGACAATTACTGTGATTTGCACTAAGCAAAAGCTTCAAAGTAGTATTACAGTCAATTTTTCTGTGAGAGTTCAATTTATTTGAGTTTTTTCCATTCTCTTCCTAATGATATGAACACTGCCCCCATTGCCAAATTGTCTTGCAGTGTTGAGTTAAGCCACGGCACATTGACTGTGTGTTCTTAAACTGATGGCCTGGTTTAGTTTCAGTTATCACATTTTGGAGCTCATCAAATCGAACTTTATGGTACAGTCTACAGATGTCTCCCCTTACATTAACTGAACAAATCCCTTCTGTTCAAAATATTAGGTACATCCTTTTCCAAATGTTGACTATTCTTCTTTATTATCTCTTGCTTTGAAACCCAATACTTTCACAGACACTCTTTCATTGAAATATTACTTATGGTGTGTGGTTTGCTTGAAAATTATGTCCAACATACTAGTAGTAGAGTATTTCCAACTACATTGTAATTACAAAGCATATTGGTTTGCTATTTGTCTTTGAGATTTTGTATGCTTGCTCCACTAAAGGCAGCTAGCTAACATAACTTACTATTAGATAATGTGTATCTGTTTTCCTGGCACTTTGTTCTCATTATCCAGTAGCCCACCCCACTCATGACCCTCCAATGACTCATTCAGTGTCAGTAATTGCGTCAAAGGAAAATCAGTGGACGAAAAAAAAGAGAGAGTGATGCACCTCAAGAGAGTTGGCGGGTCTAAATGATGTGGATAGAATCTTACATGCCATGAGTCATCGGAACAGATTTCCGGACTGATTTCCGGTGAAAGGTGAAGGCTAGCTGCTCCATGAGCAAGGAGGGTAAAACTGAATAGCTCCCCTTCGATGGTGACTCACATAAAAAAACGTAGATTAACAATATAAGATCTAAGTGCTGAACACAAACCAATGTTGGGTTGTGACCACTGATTATGTCTGACTCCCTAAGGAGTTGGAGGAGGCTTAGGGGACGGGCATGAGCCCTGACTCTCAAAGCTCGTAGCTCTTCCTGGCCACTGTGGGGAGAAAACAAGATAAAAAAAGATAGCAAACATTAAAACAGCAGGTTGAAGCCATGCTCATTTTTTAAAAACAACTAACAAAGTTTCAACTTCCCATTACAGGTGTCAGCCTGTATGAAAATAGAGCAAAGAAAGCAGTTCAAACATAATTTCAAGAATCTATGAATATGATCAGACATGTCTTTGGTGTAATTCCATGGAATACATTCCACATCGAGAGACAGTAGTTTAAGCTCTGTCTCAATTTCAGCATGCAATTCACAGTGATATTGTGGTGCACATCTTCAATAGGGATATATCTTATTATGTGTATTCATGCCAACTGAGAATTTGCATTTGACTTTGATCTAAATAAAGGATAGATTCTTTGATATCAGTCTTTCCCTCTTCGTTAAGAGAAATATACAGCCCCAAGAAGGGTCTTATATGATCTATTCACAAATTTTTCTCAGTGGTTGGTATGTTTGGCACCAACAAAATCCCTGCATGTTATCATGCAGCACCACTTGGTATTGTCATTCAAATTGTCAGGGGATTTTCCAGTGCTCTCCGTTTGGCTGCAAAACTGCTCCATTGTTTTCCCTACACTGCTCAGACCCATTTTGCATTAAAGTGGCTTCTTGCAATGGTATCATTGCAATTACCTTTCTGTAGGTACTTATGTATAACATACGTTTGTATGTTAATACACATATGTATGTGTACATGGTATATTGTCTGTATCCATATTAAACAAATTGCTGTGTTTTCCACAATAAGCCACTTAATCTGACAACAATGCTTGACAGCATTAAAAGCATTTTTAAAAAGCAAAACCACTCATTATTTGCCCCCTGCTTACTGACCGTGTTTAACACGACTTCGGCTACCATGTTGAGCAGCCTAAAGTCTTAAATGGGTCTAATATTAAGCAGTAGTGGGAACATCATTACAGTAATCATTATGAATTAACCAATGTAACCCATCACATTGCCTCCATGTATGCGCATGTACACACACAAAAAAGATAGAGAGCGAGACAGTGATAGATAGAGAGAGAGAGAGAGATACACACCGAGTCAGAGAGAGAGAGAGAGAGAGAGAGAGAGAGTGAGAGAGAGAGAGATAGAGAGAGAGAGTGTGTGTGTTAGCAGCATCTTACATCTCCACAAACCACTGTTAACCCTGTCTCTGGTAGCAACGTGTTCATATCTTCTGTTTTGTTTAATATCCCTTAGTCATTACCCTCCTCCCACCTACTAATGCAGACAAAATGATATTCTCATAAGCACACTGCTGTTTTTAACTTGTGTCTTCTAAGCTAATGCAGTGGTAAACCACTCAGAAGAAACACAGCTTAAGGGCAATTCCATATCAGTTGGAACAGGTCCGACACCATGGTCGTCATTTTTTTCAGATTTTTTTGTCCAAACATTCTTCCATGTCTTTTTAGAATCAAAACAAAATGTCAGCTTGATATTTTGTATAGTTTCTGTGATGTGGCTCTTTAAATGTGCGCAGATTTTCAAGGATGGGAGGAAATGCAAACCCTATTTTTCTTTTTTCTTGCAATAGTATGTCACTTTGTAGAACATATAAAACTGGTAGATCCAACTTGTTTCTTTTAATATCCCAACAGAAGATGGCTGAGGTTAGAAAAAAATGGCTTGGCTAAAGGAGGCGTTGGTTTGATATTTATGAATCTCTTGGAAGGACAATATAGGGTGTAAACATGTCCATGAGTAAGAGTGCATGTTGAAAAAATGGTGGTTAGTTGTCATATTTGTCAAGCTATGAGCTATGAGGAAATGCAACCCAACTTTTCTTTTTTCTTGCAATAGTATGCCACTTTGTAGACATAAAAGTGGTAGATCCAACTTTTCTCTTTTAATATCCTATGATGAAAAGTTGGATATAACAGCTTTAGCCTGTTTACAGAATGGCACTCTAATACCTAAAACACAAAAAATGTGTTTACACCCCATATTGTTTACCAGGTTCATAAATATCAAACCTCAAAATACCAAACACCTCCTTTACCCAAGACCGTTTTTCATTGTTTTCTAATTTCAGATATGTTCTGATGGGACATTAAACGAGACAAGAGGATCTACCACTTTTACGCGGTCTACAAACTAGCATACTATTGCAAGAAAAAAAATAAAAAGTGGGTTTGCATTTCCTCTTGTCCTTAAAAAAAGGCAATAACATTGGCATTTTTACCAAAAATTACCAAAGGTTTGTAAAATGTGAATGCTCTGCATTCATGGTCATATGAGAACAAAAGAAAGAACAACAGGGTACTGTCCCAGTTTTCAAATTTTTCAAAAAGGAATGTGGTTGCAGTAAGAGAGGAGAGGGGTATAAAAAAGTGATGCTTATAAAATACTTGAATTTTCAGCATTTTTTAAAGGCACGTCTATACATATTTGAAGAGCTATATCTCAAAAGCTAAACAAAAAAAAATCAGAAAAAATTACGACCATGGTGTCAGACCTGTTCCAACTGATATGGAATTGCTCTTAAACAAAATGGGCAAATACTTTAACAATACTGTAATTGCAACACCGTATGCCACTAAGTCTGTGAACTTAGATGAATTGGAAGTTCCTGCATTCCTGCAATTATAAAGGACAGTGTACTCTATCACCATATGGACATTTTACGAATATGACCAGAAATTACTTAAGTTTAATTCATAACCTGCAGTCCATTATTTGAAAATATGCTACACTCTATGATGGACAAACATGTAGCTCTATTAAAATAAATTACTTAAATCCCTGTGAAAGCTCTAAGCTCTTAAAATGTAGTGGCTCACAAGCAGAACACTTTGCACTATTTCTTTTCCCTGCTTTTACATTTAGATGGGTTACCTTTTCATAGGCCCAAAATGATGCCTCAGGTAAGCTATTTGCTTGAAAGCGTTAATGGGATTTGGTGTTGATTGCTTTCAGTCAGCTGTGATGCGGTAACAGTTGCCTCCAAATCGATGTCACAAATCAATGGGATTCTTGGCAGCAAACGCATCGGGAGAGCCCTGGACAACCCTCTGCAATTTGTGTGTACCTCCCCTTACTTTGAGGAAAAAGGAACTCTCCGGTACCTCTCCCAAGGCATGCCAATGCGTGATGGGCTTGCGTGGGTATGCCAGCATTTCGTTCCAGTGGTCTCGGCCCAGACCCTCAGCTTCGGGCCCGGTACGGCAGACACCGATCACCTCGTTGTGGCCCACGCTGTGCAGAAGGAGATGGAGCAGAAAATGCATCTCTGAGAACTGCTCAGTTTGAAATGTCTGCACTAAACTAAGGTCAAGTATTATCATTTCAGTTGTGTGGCCAGAGTTCATGCACACAAACAACCTCGTACAGTGAGACATGATCTTGTTAAAGTGCACATAATAATACATCAGGCTGTGGCCTCATGGTTAAAGAGTTTGCCGTGGGATCAGAGGGTCAAAGGTCCTACTACCAGTAGGACAAATATCGGTGGGGGAGTGAATAACCAGAGGTCTCCTGCACCCTCACTCACAGCTAAGTTTCCCTTGAGCAAGGCATCCAACCACACATTGCTCCAGATGGGCTGTCCATGTACCTAATTCACTGGAAGCCTCTTTGGTGTGCGCTTTTTAAACAATTAACAAACTTAGTACTAACAGGGTAAGATTCATGATTGAACTAACCAACATCCAAAGTGCAACAATTCCCAAAACACTGTCTCACTACTGTTGTGTGAACCAAATTGGTTTGAACCAACATAGTTCAAATGACAATGTTTCAGATGTGTCTAGAGAGAATTGGTTGTTATTGGAAACAAAAAGAAACAAACCGAAGTAGGCTATGAACATTGTGAATAAAATTTAACCAAAATTTGACTAATTATGCAGGCTGTAATTTATAGCCAATCAAAAGGCTGCTTGACACGATTTCAGGAATAACTGTGTGTTAGGAAATGAACGGTAGAAATGTAATTAATTTAACTGTTACTGCACCATATCTACTGTTGGCTTGGTGTTCATTTGTAATAAAACTGAGAGATTTGTAAGAAATTTCAGTGAATAAATAAAATCAAACATATTGTTTTTTAAATGATGCTGACCTCTAATTTAAGGTAGACTAGACCTGTCCCATCATTGCGGGACACATTTAAGTTGTGCCTATGCATGTAGCTTAGGTGCGTCATTAATCTTTCCACCATTGCCACAGTACTGTTCTAGGTAATATAAATTAGCGCTCCCTCACTTTGAAATCATGTGGAAACAAAAGGTAACATACATAAATACTTTATTTTATTGAAATCACATAGTCTACCCTCAATGTAGCCTAAAATTTGAATATGCTTGTTGTACAAAGAAAATTAGCTAACCGTTACACTGATTGAAATAGCTTCTAAAATCCTGTAAGATGGCATGGAGAACAATACAGTTAAGTAGGCTCCATCTGTAAATGCATGTGCCCTAGGCAATAGGCTACAGAGAGTAGGCTTATTGCTTACAATCCAAATAATGAGGTCTATTTTCTCCTTGTAGGCAGGCATTCTGCAGATGCAGAGGTTTGCGTGAAGTTTACGAAGCCATGCACAAGAATATATATGCAGGCTGGCATAAATAGGCTATACTACATTTATGTGCTACAGGGGGAACACATGTTTACAATGAAGCTGCAATAAGCCAGGCAATTGAAAGAATCAATGACTTCACATTGTGGCCTGGGAGTGCACCATACCAGACTCAAACCAGAGTATCATCACACATGTGCATGACCTGTACTCTACCCCCTCCATTACGGAAGCAGGTAACAAGCCTTTAAAGTTTGGAGGTATGTGAAGGTACATCCACAGCATGAGTTGCTTTAGCTAGGGTGGCAGAGTTAACAACTATGCTTTTGGAGAACATAACCCTGGATAGGAGCGTCAGCTGAATGTAAAGTAAAATAATATATCTTATTCACTTGTGTTGTTTCAGCAATGCATGATAAAATAATTATGCTTGTTACATAATCATGGTCAATTATGGGTCCTTTCAAAGTCATTTGCTTAAGTGGCTAAGATGAACTGATTTTTGCACTGGAGTTATGAGGAACTTTTCAAAACAAAAAAATCTACATCAACTCTAAATGAGCACTGCAGGGTGCAATGTGAAGAATTATAATTTCTGAACTAATTTGCCTGCTGTTAGCCTCTCCAGCATTGTACAAAAATGTTATAACAAGGAGGACAACATCAGCTGGGTTTTTTCACCACATCACTGACACACCTGAATAATGGCTGACTTGTAGACTTACAAATGGTAGTACATTCATTCGCTTAGCTGTTCATATCATATCTATTTCAAGTAGCTTGTAGTGTCATGCTATCTCATACCAAACCTACCACCTGCCTCTGTCAATGTATCTCCTGTCTAAAACCCAGACCAGGGAACTCACCGGTCGTAATCCATCACCATGATGGACAGGCTGACTTGCTCCACATTTTCTGGGGGAATGTCAAAGATGATGGCTTCGTTGTAGACAGGATTGAGAGTGCTCTTCTTGGTTGTGGTCTTCCTCTTCTTCAGTCGTCGGCCATCACATATGAGGGACACTTTCACATAAGGGTCTGGAGACAAACCATAAGAGTCAGTCAAATTTACTTGCCATTAAACAATGGTTGTTCTTCTTCAGAAAATCATGGTTATATACTGGATAGGGTCAAATAGTTAAGCAAAGAACACCCAGTGGAAACCAGGGTCTTTGCATCACATGGAAATTATTCATAATGACGATAGTGTCTGTGCAACCAATATGAATGACACTAATACAGGGGCATAAGTCTTGGAGCACATGTAGACTATTACCATTGCCACCAGAAGCAATATCATGGGGTGTACAGCATTTCCATGAGCTATGTGCGCAATGACGCACAGGAGCCTCTGGATACTCGTGGCAAAATGATTTCACCACATGAAGTCTCCACAGGGCACCGTGGCTTCTTGGAAACAGCAAAGCAATTGCATTTGGTAAATTAAAGTGTATCTATTTCAAACTTTATTCTTCACACTATTCTTTGGTGGTATGGAGATTAAGGCCTCTGCCAAGCCATTGAGCAAACACATTCTGCAATTATAACGCCATTATAGCGCTGTGTAGCAATATATTCACCCGAAGAGCCAGTAATGTCCATGGCTTTTAGGTTCCGGCACTTGATGACAGTGAGGGTCATTCTGCCAGCTGTGGGTAGGTAGCAGAGGGAGAACATGATCTCTCCCAAGTCGACGCTCTCCTGCAAACACACATAAAGGTTACTGAAAACGGATTTCACTCTCTGTTGAACACTGCTCTCAGCAGAAATAGCCTGGTTCTGTATGTCACTGAGCCAACTGAGATAAAATCAAATGTTTTTTTTATCTGCAAAATGACAACTGCCTTTTGTAGATGTCCCTGAGTAGTTAAGCAGTAAAGTGGCATATTAAGCAATTTTCTGAAGTCCAATGGTACCACACAGAAGTTAGGAGAAGAATAAACAACATTTTTACCCTGAATTGTACTCTAACTTTCTTTGGTGTTGATCAAGCCTTTCCACATGTGTGCTAGCCTGATGCTGATGAACACTGATTTTGTCTTACCCAAAAAAGTGAATGAATGTCAGAAAAGCACAGATCCATGTTCTTATATTTCTAATTATTTCAATGATTTAGGTAATGTAGTTGTTATTGACAAGTACAACTTTCCAGGTCTCTCTCTCTCTCTCTCTCACACACACACACACACACACACACACACTTGCATGCCTGCAAGCACACGCACACACACACACAGAGTGCAAGTGTAAAGCGCTAAAGCTGACTGTATTTCTACCAAAGTGCCCCTGGAATTATTATAATGCAAATTGCAGAGCTGCCAGTGTGAGTGCTGCCTCGCCATAGCATATCATTTATCTGTTAGATAACATCCCAAACCACCAGCGTCATTAACTAAAAAAGCACAGAATCCCAACATAAACTTTGAGTGCTAACATTGAATGTTTAAGTCGGGAGTATTGTTGGGCACACAGAACTTCAGTGCAGGTGCAAATAAAAATGTACCATTATAGGCTCTAAGCACACAGTTTGATTGATATTTCTGCCAGCACTGAACACACAGCTTCGGTTGATTCAGAGCCAAATGCTTGCTCATAATGCTGAGACTAATATTGACTGTAGGTGTCTGTAATAACAAACACTTGGTAAGTTTGCCCTTCCTAGATCAAATCATTAAGACAGATGTCTTGAGTTGTTTAATCAGTTAAGTGACATGTGAGTATCTTTATGCATGGACTAAGAACATTGAGATACATTAGGCTTTGTTAGGTCTGGGATTTCACTCTTGTAAATGTTCATGAATTCTGCACTCAGTCTTGTGTGTCTGATCAGTACTGACTTGTGGTGAATACTCCTGATGCCAAACACCACCCTCCCGTGCACTAAATTCCCATTTACTAATTTATTCTTCATTGTCTTCTTTGCTACTCTACCAGACCTCTCAATATGTGGGCGTTCATTTGAGCCAAGGCATCAACCTATGACTCATTAGGCTGGGGGCATGTTCACAAGACCCCACCACCCACCCACCACCGCCACCACCATCATCATCCACCCCTCCCACAAATTATCCTAACCAGATGGGGCAAGATACCATTTTTTTCTTCCTTCTCAGTCAACACATCACCCCTGCTTATACATGCAGAAATCGCTGCACAAGGTGAATAATGTGACGAGACATGAGGCACACACAAGGCAGTTCGCTGCATAAAAATAACCCCACGCATAAACACAGGGTTGTGTGGAGGACACAGCTGGACTTGCGTGGCAGCGCTAGACTATAATCAACTGAAGCCATTAGACTTATTTTGGGAGATTGTGATTAAGCAGTTCAAGAACCACTAACAGCTGGATAAAAACATTTCAACCCCGAGGCCACATAGCACTTCCCACCTCATGTTTACAGAAAATATGTTTGTAAATACCATAACCAAAGCAGTCTACAATCGCTTAAGGTTTTTTTTGGATTTTCTGAAAGTCCACATATCTAACTCCAATAGCCAATTTTGCCAGTGGAAAGTCTACATACATATTTTGCATTCTCTGAGCAGAATGTGGCTGCAGTGGAGCAATGATTAAAATGACAATAAAGGCTGGATGGCTCAGTGGTTAACCTGAATTTCACATAAAGCTCACAGACAAGTGGGCGATATGACAGAAACTCAAAGCAGGCAAGAGGCCTCCAGCAACAAAGCCCAAGACATAAATGACACAAGGGCAAGTTGAAAGGAATTGAATAAACACAATCCATCATTTTAACAACAACCAGACGAAACATACAATGAGATAAGAAGACACAACGAAAACAGATAGACATGACAACAATGACAGCTATTTTCCACATCAGAAGTGCCAGTTGAATTTTGAAGAGAGACAGCATGTTCCAGTCACTCACTGCAGACAAAGCACAACATTTTTTTTTTCGATCTCTTTAACTCCATATTGTGTCATACTAAAATACAGTACCCTACATGTAGAAGGTTCCTGTCACTACCGAAAAGACAACTATGTAAAAGCCCTCTCCCACCTCCAAAATAACTAAATAGTACATATTATGACAATAAAATAATAACAAAACAGCTACACATGAATCATTTTAGAAGATATTTGCATAGGTGCATTTAGATTTGTAAACTTTGAAATCCAAGTTGCTATATGAACACTGAATAAACACAATTGTCACCAGCTATATTAGACAGAATTAAGGGAGGGTAGACACCTATGCTACAACCCCTCCCCCCCCCCCCCCCCCCCCAAAAAAAACACCTCTCCATTCAGTTTTTTTTTTTACATTTCCCAAATGTGGGCTGTACTTGAGCCTTCCAGTGTCTTTTTGGCAGCTCCCAAGCAGGCTCACTGATGCAGATCCTGTGGAGGTGTGTGGGAGTGCTGATACTCTATGGGTGAGTCACTTCAGAAGAGCACACTGCACTCCCTCGCAACTAGCAAGAGGATTAGCCACTCTGGGACATCTCTGCAGGTGGGGCCATGGGTTTACAGTAGGTCTGGCCTCTTTCGTTCACTTATTAATTCTGCATACCTGAGAGGTACTTTTCCATTTGAGATGAGCAAACTCAACAAACATTGTGATTCACACAGACTTTGATAAAAGTTTCATGTGGTGATGCTAAATGGCTTTCGAAAACACACACACAGACACACACACACACAAACGTTTTTTTTAGAAGTGGAAGTAAAATGAATTCAACTAAACATTGTGACTCACATAAAGTGAGCTTCCAAAGTTTTTTATGTGGTTATGTAAACACACAGACACATAGACATGCACACACACACACACACACACACACACACACACACAAAAACCACCGCACTTACTGTAGTGGCTGCCAGAATGTCCTTCCAAACCACTGCCTCCCTCGAGAGATCCGATAGCTCGAAGAGGTTATCGACCACAACCTCACCGATCATGTCGTGACTGGTAAAGCGGTCAAAGTCATACACACTGAAATGGAGCTTCCTGTTACACAGCTGGTCATACTCGGCTGGAAAACGGAAGGTCTCGTCAAACACTGGATTCAGCGTTTTGCGGTGAACGCGGGTCTGGAACTTCTTTTTACGCTCAGGCAGCAAGTAGATCTTCACATACGGGTCAGAAGTTCCCGTGAAGTCCTTTGCGGGCAACTCCAGGGCCTTGAGGATGCGCACTTCTAAGGCCTGCTCCTCGTAGTCATAGCGCAGGGCAAAGCTCAACTTGCCGCAGGTCTCTACGGGAACCTTGTTACCGTCCTCTGAGTCTACAGACTTCTGCTTGTAAAGCTCGGGCTTGATCCGGCCAATGCTTGTGGTCGAAGACTGGCGCATGGGCAATGCGTCCATACTGAAGTCAACACTCGTCACATTCATTTGTCGTGGGAGATGGCGGCGGAAGGAATTGTGCCTGTCAGATGGGAGAGGAAATATACATTACATTAAATTTAGCTAACACTGTTTCTCAGAGTGTCTTACAGACTGACTTACAGTGATCAAGGTACAGGGACAGTCATGTGGGGTTAGATGCCTTGCTCAAGGGCACCTTAGCCATGGATGAGGGCACAGGTGTGCACAGGTTATTCACTCCCCCACCCACATTTGTCCTACTAGGGGAGAAATCAAACCTGTGACCTTCCAATCCCAGGACCAACTCCTTCCATATTAGGCCACAGATGGCCAAATGTATTTTACATTGACTGATATGCCTTGTCCACAACTTATTGCATGTGTGCAAAAAGATGAGAAAAGGTGAGTAATTAATCCACCATGTGGCATAAACCACATAGGATTCTGTAGCAAATTCACCAATGACAAACAATGCCAAAACACAGTTACTGCCTCTTAGTTTCTTAAAGACAAAGTATGGACAGATCCTAACTTGACTTGACTAGTAGTTTGACCTTGCCAGAAGAGCAGGCCTCCAGATAGCCCTGTTCCATGTGTCATACAGACTGAGTGCAGAGCTATGACTGGATCACAGTTTCTCAGCCCATTTCCCACTGCTGATAATGACTTCCATCCTTCGAGCAAATCATGGCTCTTTACTTCTCCTTGGTGTCTCCTAGCAACTAGCACCTATTCCCAATAAGAAGATCACAACAATCTGACAGCATTCTTTATCGCTCAAATGATAAATCCACAGCAACAATGCTAAAAACCATCAAGGTGATTAATGGGAAACACTGAAAAAAAATTCTTTTTTCTATATTATGAATTGAAACATCTGAACATCTTGTATAAAGCATAACTGGTCGCTGTAGCATTGCTACCTCTACAGTTAGCCCTGAGGACCACTGTGTACAGTACTCCCAATCTTAGAGTGTTTGTTTATTTTTTTTCTTCCTCTCCCTTTATTACATTTCATAACCTTACATATCACCATGAAAAATATATTATCTTCTAAATTTAATCAGTGCACTTTTCTTAGAAAATATGTAGCAGATAAAATAGTCTGCCCTGCTGTCACACATCTTGAAATGCCCTGACTCTGGTGTAAGTAGCTGCTGCAGTGGATGAAAATGTAATAATTCTTTGAAGACTTTTAAGAAAAAAGTTACCTCTTCTTTTTTATGAACTTATAATGGTTGGTTTAGGTTAATATACATATTCATTTATTTTCTGACACCTACAATGTCATGTTGTTGGTATAAAACTTACAGCATATATAGATTTGTTTACATCCCTTGACATTGTAAAAGGCTTGTGGCTCATGACAGTTGTTACATGATCAGTATGAATGTATGAAAAAAACCCCGAAATTACTGAAATACGGTTCCTGTCTGCAAAATCGAAGTTCTTGTCTCTGCCGACGAGGGAGCAACCAAAAGCATGATGGACTGACTTGTTTGGACTAGCCAGGGATGTAAACAAACCGGTATGTGGCTGCTTGCACAAAGACACTGTTTTAACCATTTTTAAATCATTTTGAGTGCTGTGTTGTAGGGTGTCTGTTGATGTTGCATAACTTTTGGGGTGAGATTCGCAGCATGTTAAGATGCTAAAAACACCCTATTAAGTTCAGCTGTCAGTGCTAATTCTCAGTCCAAGGAGACCTATATGGGTTGCACCAAAAATTCTCATGTCTTCTGTACTGGCAAGTCTCAGGTAGCTTGAGCAATACAGGTGCAGATTGAAGTTGTTATTTAAGCATATTTATTCTCAAAAATATATTTACAAATAGACATTATTTATACAAATTAGTTTATTTTGTTTGTATGTCACATCTTTTTATCTGTATATTTGTATTTTTACATTTATAAATGTATGTGTAATGTATAAATGTATACATGTGTTTATCATTACGATAGGTGTAAATCTTTTTTACACAATTTTATCCCCATAATAGCAGACCATCCAATGTGTCTAGTGTGTACTCCAATACCATTAGAAGCTGTGGGTATATTTCAGGCAATAATGATATTAAAAGGCTTACAGTGGGTGTGCTTAGGAACCCAACCTGATGGATTAAAATGTCTTAGGGGACTTGTCATGAAACACCCACTGTAACACCTCAGCTGGTCTCCACAAGTGTGATTTTAATTCTCTTATATATTATTCATATATTGCCATGCCTGTCAGCTAAAGCTCAAAACCTCCAGATTTTTACTGCCACACACCGCCTAAAGGACAAATCGTTATGCATTATAAGTGTGTGTTAGTAAGTGTGTGTCTGTGTGGATATGTATGTATGTGTGTGTGTGTGTGTGTGTGTGTGTGTGTGTGTGTGTGTGTGTGTGTGTGTGTGTGTGTGCCAGTTTGTCCTCCTCTTTCCCCTTCAAGGACCTGCCATGGGTTACCGGTTCAATAGATATTTACTTATCATCTCCTGCTTCGCATAGCCGAAACATAAAAATCTTCTGAGTGGGGATTAAGTAGAGGACTTTTGGCCTCCATGTGAGCAGTGGTAGTCAATTTAGCTGTGCAGGGAGATCAATGCAAACAGAATTGATCTGTTGGTGTCCCATACTTAATCTCTCGCTCTCCCACCACCCATTGTAAAAAGAAAAAGAAAGCTTGAATGCCTAAATCGCTTGCTGTTTTCCGTCCTCACTGCGCACATCATTACACTTAATATGCCAGTAATTAAACTGTCTTTGCTCCCAATTAAAGCCCAATATAAACTAAAAAGCCATAAAATTATTATAATTCACGCTGGTGGCCCATTAACTCAGGAATTACTGTTACATGGTCCATCAGATAAGCATCCTATTTTGTGGACGGTCAGCATTTGGAATTTTTTTGCTTTGCCAGCTCTTTAAAAGTAATTTTTTGTGTGGGGGTGGTTCACTTGTGTGTTTTTAGGAGCCGGTGCTGTGATTTCATTATTCTTGAGAACCTGGGGATATTTGCATGAAGCTGAATGCAGGTAAATAAAAGCAAACAATTAAACTCAAACAAAAAAGTTAGATAGATATGAGACTGCAAGGAGTCAATTGAATTAAAACAAAATGAAAAACGATGTGCTCCGACAGCGAGGCTGATTGGTAGCAAAAGATTTAGCAAGAAAAAAAACATAAAATGTTATTAAGCCATGACATATAATTAGTCTATCATGGCAGCCCTGAATGCCTCATTCAAAATGTATTCAAAGAAGAGCAACAAATTGCGGTCACAACCCACATTATCCGAGTGACACAGACAATCGAAAGACTAAGGCCCTTTTCTAATTTGAGTGGGTGCCTTAGGTCCACACAGACGCCTGAATGCCTACCACCTTACCGCTTCTGGCAATCCTTAGTACCCCAGGCACTGCCTCTGCAGAGTTCGGGTCAGCAGTGTGGGTTGGCCACACTGGGAACAGCATTCAACTCGGCGCTCATCCCTCGTTACTGTAATGAAACAATCTTCTCCCAACTTCCCGAGAAATCCACCATGTCAAATAGGGAAGCTATCAATCCAAGAAATGTGAACTGTGACTGAATAAAAAAGCATGGTTTAATTTATTCTAAGAAGGAAAGACTAAGGACATTACAAAAAGTTTTCCAAAAATGGCTGATGTTAGACTTGTCAAAATCAACTCAAAAATGTCATTGAGTAAGCCAGGTTGCTTTGTGTTCAAGGGTCCAATCAGGAATACACGTGTGACACAAGCTGCTCACAACTAAATCATGTGAGAGCAGAAGGGGAGTCACTACAGCCAGGAAAACCTCTCTTTAAAGCTGACCTTTACCCACCACGGCCGCCCTTTTCCAGTCTCCCTCACCGCTGTGTAATTTATCACGATTCCTCATTTGCTAAATTGGCAAAGTCCTAATGACAGCGCAGCCACAGCCAGTCAGTGAAGGCCTCACTGCCAGAAGATGGACTACAGCTGGACTACAGCACGTGGCATTGGCCAAGGCCTGCTCTCTCTCCCTCCCTCTCTCTCTCGGCAAAGCCCTGCCAGCTCCACACTGAGGCCATGCTAATTACAGCTGCTGCACAAGCGCTTTAAAAGCGGTGGCACCAGAAACAAAAGAGAAGAGGGGTTGATTGTTTAATTGCTGGGGTCGTTTACAAGCCGTCACTATGGCACCGTGACTCACACGCCCCGAAACGAGAGGAGAGGCCATCATGCCTGATTGCAGGGCGTCCAGCCGCCTGAGCGAGGGGGTGTGTGTGTGCTCTGCTGTCACCCTACCAACAAGTATCAATGGCAACTAGTCTTGAAGAACACTGCAGTGCTTCCAATAGCTCCTCCCATGGCTTTCTAGCACAGCCATTAGGAGACACTCTTTTTCTATTAGCATATTGACTCAAGCTGAAGCATTTTGTGAGCAATTTTCATTTTCTGACATTTTGACTAATTAGCAAATTGATCTTTTAATCTCCTGTTACATAAGCATTCGTGTTTTATCACATCCTTTAGTCCTAATGGGTCTGAAATAAAACATTGAAATGTGTTTTAAAGTGGAAAAAAACAATCATGGTTTAAGGAAGATTTTTTTTAGAATTAAAAACAGCAAACTCACAATCTGTTTTCCAACAGGCATTCCATATCTGTACTGTGCTGAAGAAAAGCCTCTTGTTAAAGTTAAATTCAATCAATATTCCACCATGAGTGGAAAAGATAACATTAGCAGTAGAAACTGAAAATGACTTCTCCCATCTCCCACTGGCAGTGAGAACACAAAAAAGACTAATCATGGCCAGTCACAACGGTTACACTTGATTTTATGGTCCCTGTTATGTACATCATGAAATGCAAATTACAATGTAACAAACTTTGTAACAATATGTAACATTATGTACTTATGCTGTACCCTAGGTTTAGCGTAGGGTTAAGATTAGGTCTAGTGTTAGGTATATACAGTCTAAGTACATAATGTTACATGTTGTTCCGTTTAGGTACACTGTACACAACCCCCACACCTGCTGGTAATGTAAGAGGCCTGACTGACCATTGTGGAAAGCATAGCAATTGTGACAAGGGTTTATATGTCAGCACATGAGTGATTAATACAAATTGGCTGATTTAAGTCGATGTTTGAGATAATTCTGTCACAAATCTTAAAACTGTAATGCACTGACATCTCAACTTTGAGTGGTTTTAGGGACTGGCCTATTCTTCATCTCAGTTCAGAACTTCTGGTTTTAAAAACAGTCTACATGGTAAGATTACCAGATTTTTAGGATGAAAACCAGGGACATTTCTCTCATATTTTCATCCCAGTTCTACAGTCAATATATACAATATAATATATACAATCAAAATAATGAATGCTTTCACTACAAAAAAAACAGGGACACAGTGGGTGTTCACCTGTTTAATAGGGGGACCAGATGTCTCCATTTTCTGGGAAGAGTCCCTGTTTTTGGTCATCTGTCCCTGAACAATGAAGAGGTCTGGTCACCCTACTATATGGGCAAGTAGAACATAGGTGTATAAGAAAGAGTGGGAATATGATGGGTGTGTGGACTGAGGTTAGAAGAGAGATGGTGGTACCTGGAGGAAGAGGTGGGCTCCGTGGTCTGTCTCTGGATCTTAGCCTGCTTGCTCAGGTGCTCATGCAGAGCCTGCTGCACCTCTGCGGGAATGTCCGGTGACGTCTGGCTGATCTTCATGGCCGCCTCCAGCAGCTTCACCGAGCTGCGCCCGTTGACCTTCACCTCCGGAACTTTCCGTTTCCGCTGCTGCTGCTGCTCCTCCTCCTCGTACTGCTTCGATGGCGGCTGAGGAGACGGCTGCCTGCTCGCCAACACCACCTTGGTGTCCGCAGTGGCTGGGGGCTGAGGCAGGGACGATGGCATGGGCGGGGGAGCTTCGGGGAGCATGCCCTGGGTGCAGTTATCCACATGAGACGACAGGGCCTTGCTCCTCCAGATGGGCCAGCACAGCTTCCAAAAGACAAAGAGAGAAACTACCAACAGGGCGAGGCCACAGAAACCCACGACAACAGCAAGGAGACTGACAGAGATGTCTGGGGTGTGGTGGGGGTGGAGGGGTCAGGGGCAGACAAGGGAAAACACGAATCGAAGAAGATGGGCACCAAAGAGCGTGATGATGTGTCATGGGGCAGACAGATTGCATGTGTAAAATGGGCAGTCACAGACAAATTTAGGAAAAGGAGAGCATGAAAGACCACCAACAAGGAAACAGACAAGGAGACAGAAAATGCAGTTATCAACAGACAGTGTGACAGACACACATGAAAGAGAGAGAAAGGGGGGAAGAACAGAAAAGCAAGGCATAAGAAAGGGGAGGCTGAAAACAAATTAGTACAGAAAAGGAGAGGTGACCATTCACTCTGTTCCTGGGCACACTTCATAAATTCAAACAAGTCCTTCTTAATAATTCTAAATGTATCAAATGGTTCTTTGATTTTTCCTGAACAACACAATTACTTCCAATGCCACGAGAGTATCTCAACAGCTGAATAGTCACAGGCGACAGATTTGAAACGATCTAGAACAGCATTGAAGTATGTACGTGTAGCCAGAAACGTGCTTATGAAATGCTGTGCCGAGGCTGTTGCGCAATAGCATTACCGGTATGAAGCTATGAAAAAATTAAGCAAGTACGCTGTGCCGTGGTCATTGGCAGCCTATCATATCGATGTTAGGTAAAGATTCGTTAAAGGTTGAAATAGCCGACAAAAGCTGCAGACCAAAAACTTTGGAGGCATCATTCACTGCGTCAACGCGAACGGTGGGAACAAAATCGAATTACAACCCTTCACATACATTACTTAGAAAACACGTATCTAATTGTTGATGCTAATCAGGTCCTGAAAACATTAGTGTACAAAAGAAGTAGTTTTATGCAGCTTTCTAACTCAGCATTGTACTTATCGGTACAAAAATCTCACACTAAAAAACAATACAGTTCCAAAAGCAAAAGGTATTGCCAAAATCGAGCAAACACTATATAGAACTATGTGAAAAATTGCAGTCAAAATCAGATAGTTTGAGCAAAACCACTCCGCACCGAATGCCACAACCTGTTGCCAAATGTCTGCAAGCCACAGGTGGGAAGAAACAACTCCGCAGGAAGAATGCGGTGTTCGATACCGCACATTTTAGGCAAAAGAGAGAGGAAGTAGACAGAGAGTCACTTTTTTGACAGAACTTTCGCATACTACATGGAAATAAATACAAAGTTGTTGGGAGCAAGTTTACTACGACTTTTTTAGTTTCCGTAGTTTATAAAGGGGGCAACCCTGTATGAAAATGCCATCGTTGGAGGAAAAGGGTAATTAATCCAATTTACCTGCACTTCCTTTACCTGGTATGGTGCTCTCCAGCGGGAATATGTCCGAGCATTTTTCGCGGTCAACATGACCAGCGAGGCAGAGCTCTGTAACTATCTGCAGAGCCCTCTGGCACAGGCTTATGCTGTCCTCTGAACGGATACTCATGTCTTTCCTGTTAATCCATTGTATGTTAGACGAGCCGTGGGGTTGAGGGTTCATTGGAGATGCATGAGAGCGGCCACCTGCAGCCGATGCGCACAGGAGAGAAGAGAGAGAGGCGCATCCGCGTCCATGTCCTGCTCGCAATGACAGGCAGCATCCAGCCTCCTGGAGTAACTGGTGGTTGCGTTTGAACAAAGGACCTTCAGCGCCTAGTGGCACTTTGCAATTGGCCAATCGGAGCAGTAACTTCGGTGTATTAACTGTATGCCATCGAAAAGTGGAAACCATTGGTTAAAAGCGTATTATATATTGATAGTGCAAATGACATCGAGAGTTTTTATTTTAATAACTCAATTTTAGTAAATGTCGGCTCCTTGACTTGAAATTGAGTTCTGACTCACACTATGTGATTATCTCTTTGGCATGTAGTCTACTTTTTATGATTCATGCCCCAAATTTACACATTACATGCACCGTGTTCCACTGAGTGCCCTCAAAATTGTGTGACATATAACATCTCATGTGTTTGTAGTTATGTTATAAAACAGTGCTTTTACATTACAGATCCCACGAAGTGCAATCAATCTTTATATGAATATGGAAAAATAAAAAGACAAAATCAGAGCCATGTTAACAAGTGCAGCTGGTAGATGTATCTTAAAAATCACCACTAAAATGGCAGGTTGCACTATCAGTTTTGATTTGTTCATGTTTACATCACATATAGATGGGTTACACCTTTAATTTGTTTAATCTGCAAATCAAATGTCACCATTAATACTCAATAAAATCACAAAACTAAAACTAAAAAAATCAGTAGTGCCTGGTGACCAAAATGATAACAGAAGTGAGATCAGTGGCACTTCATTAGAATGGCGGAAAGGACCCCAACAATAACCACACCAAGAGGACACTTTTGGACTCATTACACAGCCAGTGGGCTTTATTTCAAGAGCCCTTCTTGAAGGCTCTGATCTGGTTGTGCCTTAGCCTCCACTAAGGCTGCCACCAGAGGGGGGAAAGGGCGAATCTAAGGGCCCAGCATTGACAGGGTGGCCAGGCTAGTGCCACCGTAGTGCCTCTGCTCAATATTGTATTTTGCTACAGCACTGTGTCAGTGAAACTCTCCTAAGGCTTTGGTTTCCCTTGATGAAATATCTTAGCAGAACCAGAAATTGAAGTCAGAACCAATAGGTTTAAAAGTTAAAGAAGTGCCTGTCCACTGCAGAGTTAACATATGCATTTGGCCAGTGTCCAGACTCTCCTGTATTGTGTCCTAGGGCCTAAAGTTTCTAGCGGCACCCCTGGTCTCTTCCAAGACAGATTAAGGAATGTCTAGGGAACAGCGGGTCAATGTGGAAACACCACAGTAGTCCATCCCAGAACCTCAACAGGACCAACACTGCTGAGCCTGTTGCATCCTACAGAGCGCTGCTGACTGGCACATCACCTGTTCCAGAGCCTGTTGGTGTTAGCAGAGATACCTGTAGTGGCACACAATAGAAATTGACTGCCACAGCAGTCTCACCCAGGCTGGCAAAAACTCAGGGTGTTAAATGTCCTGTGTGAATAATATTGATATTTGTTAATGTTTAATTCTAAAGGTAGCGTTTGATATGGAATATCTTTCATGCTATCCTGCTATTGTTAATCCTAGCATGTAAGTTAGTTAGCATTTTGCAATTTGTGTTTTGTGTTTCTACTGTGCCACAAATGGCATAAATGCCAAAGAAAAGCCTCGGCTCTTATTGTTGTTACAATGTTTGTACTTTTAATAACAGACATTTTCCCAGGAGTGTGTGGCAGGTACTGTATGCCTCTCTCCCCTGACCATGAATCCATGATGTGCTCTAAGAAACTATGACAGCTGCTCCTAGAGACAGACAATCTCCTTGACAACCAGACGTTAATCCAAACAGCTTCCACAGATGTCATATCAGTGTTTACAGCCATACTTTATGTGAGATGAGGACAAAAAAAAAACAAATGCATAAATTGGCACAATCATCTCAAAGTAGGTGTACGTTTGTGAGGACAATAGAGGGTGTATATCAAGTCAGTGAAATAAGGACATTTCAGAATTTAACATAAAAAAGGTGTATATCCAAAGGTGACATAAGGACAATTAAAATTCAACTGAGTAAGCCTTGCCAGGGCTAATTCTTCTCTTCATGCAAAACAATTGCTCAACATCAATTATGCAAAAAATACCCAAGACTGTCCAAAACACAGTTAGTGTAACACAAAAATTAACAGCATGTACCGTCAGTATTAACTCAGTATTCAGAATTAACGTCAACTAGTCACCTCAGTTACCTCCTGAGCTCCCCTGTCCCTTATTTAATTGATATTAATGCTATGATTCTGGCTGTAGCTACTATTGGCATTATACTCTCAGAATTTTGCACCAGGTAAAGTTCAAAGAGCACACTGCTGTGGTAGAGGTAAGGTCGATCCATAATGCATGGAGATTGTCTCTGTTTCCTTTTTATATTGCAGTAGGTGTTGTCACAGACACAGGTTGAATCATGTTGTCTTTTGTGTTTACCCGGTACTTGTCAGAGGAAGAGAGATCAGAGACCATGTTCAGACAATGACTGCACAAATTCTAATTAACCATGCCATCTGTTGACATTTCCTAATTCATCCCCTAATTCAAGGTTTTGGACAGGGTTATTATGCTTGTGTAATGGTTGTGAAGGTCACCAGCCTCTCTGGTGTTCAACAGCTGGTTGATAAGAGTGTAGTTACTGTGAGCTCTTTGAGTATTGATGATTTTATGCATCGAAAGCAAAAAACCTGCTTTTATGTAGAATTTCATACAGCACAACTTGTAATGAAATGTGAGACTGGTAGACTCCACAGACAGCGTAGAATAGTTAAAAGAAAGAATAGGCCTATGTTGTAAAGTAATTAATATAAATATTTATGTTATTAATAATTATATACAGGTCCTTGAGGCACAGAGTGCAGAACAGTACCAGACTATTAGGTAGTCAGTTGCGGAATATCCATATAAGGTGTGTAATAACCTGAAGAAAAAAAACTCTTCCTAAGCCGTTCAGTCTTAAATATAACTACAGACTACAGAGTCGCCTGTCTGATTTTATTAAACTAAACAGGCAGTTACTGGGATAAGTGGGATCCTTAACAATTGTCATGGCTTTGGTACAGCAACTGCTGATGTGAATGTTTTTTAATGCCTGCATGTGCTCATTTTTTCTAGCAAGTGACCTCCTGTATTGGAACACATGAAAAACAATTATTTTCAAAAGTCTTATTATATACATTATATATGAAGATCATAATGACACTCGTCATAATGAATGTAAACTTTTTATGTCAGGATAGATTGAATTTGTACTTGAATGGTACCACAGGCCTGCAAAGTAATATCTCTTGCCCTAATGGGGTAGCATTAAGCACATTAGTCTTTTCAGGCAACCTGTTAATGGTAACGGTGCTGGATGGCTTTTCACAACTCATGTGCAGCCCAAAATTAGGGTTGATTCTTTTTTTCCAATCACTGACACGAAAGTACAGTCTCTGCTAGCAGCTGAGTGGTAGCAAAATTATGATGGCAGAAGCATACAGCGATTTCTTGCTGTAATAGGACAATGAGAATACCAGAGCTCCCCAGGGCCATATTTATCAGTGGAGAGAGCTTGTAGTAACACTGTGTACCCATGAATACCAAGCAGACCATAACAACCCTCTTTACAATTACATAGAGTTTCCCCAACTTTTAGTGTGATGTGTTGAACAAAAAATCCAATGTTGTCTCCTAATGGTCTGGTGGCAAAGCTGTTCCTATCGGCAAGAAGTAAGCTCATAATGAATGTGCTTCAGTTTTTCTCTCTTTTTTTTTTGAGCTCGTGTCAGTCTGCGGCGCTTTCACTGATCAGACTGTGGTGCTGTTAAGTTCATTTATTTGACCAACCTTTCAGCTTACGCCTTTGACAGGGTCATTCAGAATATGCATATTAAAGTTCTTGATTGAAAGTATGCTTAAATCGCCATGTGCACCTCACAAGGTGTGTGTTCACAAGCTAAAAATAAGCTGGTAAGTTCAGGAACAGGGTCACGTCAATGTGTTTGCTAAACAGTATAATTGCTCTTCAGTTCACAACGGCACAGACTCTCCTCCCCCAAAAAGACCCATTAGCCATCCAAGTTGAGGGATCTCTGTCCCTGCAAAGAAGACCAAATGTCTCTTGTCTTAAATTATCCTGAACTCTGGGAGGGAATGTGTCATTCAATGAAGGAGTGAGAAGCCCATTATCCATGGGACTTCTTGATGTCTCAGTTGGTGGCCTTTAAAAGTCCCTCCTTTGCAAGACAGCATGGATTAACTAAACATTAATATAAAAAATACACACTGAGGCTTTAATGTGTGTTTTTCTTTTTCACAGACAGAAGCCTTTCTATCCAACTGTGTCACCGTGTCACTCACAGTGTGAGACATGAGTGGTTTTTCATTCTCTTATCACACAGTGCTTCACTCTCTTTATTTATCTCTTGTCTGCCTCTACCACTACGGCACATTCCAAAGAGATACAGAATTCTCTTTCTTTCTGTTAGCATTAAATGCATAACACATTTAGCACAATCTATCAATCATGTTGACATTTTGTTAGTAAAATCATTCATTTGAAATGTACTATGACATCAAAACAGAGAAGGAGTGTAAAGTAATGTCTAGGATTTGGTAGCATAAAACCTTATCATTCCCCCACTGCCTTCACAGGTGCAAGGCACGGTCAAAACTTTAACAAGTTTGGTGTTGACCTTGACTCACACAAGCTGGTCAGCATGACCTGAATATCTGAGGATGTGTGCTGTTATCCTCATTCCCCACACTCAGCAGGCTGCCTGAATCATAGGCCCACTGACCCATGGTTGGCTCAATGAAAGGAGGCTTGCTTAGTAACACAGAATTCTTCACAAAACTCATCATCTGGGAAACAGACATAATTTATTTGCATGTATTGAATATGGATGCACTGGCATACTAGCCTGGTAAACCAGCCCCTTATACATTTCTTTGTTTTGTACAGAGGGTGTGGCTGTGCTGTACTGAGAAATGTTTTTCTTCCTGGAGGTGTGGACTGCTGAAATTTAAAATGATTGGATCTGCTTTTACCCCAAACATTAACGTCTAATAATGTTGTTAGTTGTTAGTCCAGAAACTAAAGGACTAACAACTAACAGAGCAAGCTGGAACATTAAACTTTTCTTGAACCCTGTGGCGAGTAGGGCCATGATGTCTCTTCCACAAATGAAACGTCTCAAACATTTTTTGTGCTCCGACTTAAATTCTTTGATATTCCGAAGTATTGCAACACCAGACTGAATGGCCTTGCTTACTTTGTTCTCCTCTGCCATTGCCATTGCTACATCCACAGATAGACTGCAAGTGAAATGTAGCACACACAACGGCGTCATCGCTCATGAACACTCCATCTGTCTGCTGATTGGCTAGGATTGAGTCTGCCTACAACCTGTGCTTCCAATAAGACCTGCACCAGACCCTCTGTACAAAACGAAGTGAAGTACGAGGGGCTGGTTTACCAGGTATACTCACTCTGTCCTATATGCAGATTTTGTTCAGTGGCATGGTACAGAGAAGACTGTTCTTCAACTTTGAGTTTTTAACCTAGTTTACAGTAAAGTGTATTTCTAATAAAGCAATAAAGCAACATCAGAAAACAGTGTCTTGCATCTACATTGTGTTAGATTTGTTCACTTTGTAGGTAAGCATATTTAATGTTAATTCAATATAATCAGTTACATTAGCTAAAGTTAACAAGAAAATATTTAAATTGCAATGCTGTGGTTTTTGTTTAATGATATGTTTTTCATTCATAATGAAAGCCTTTGGTCTATATTGGTGTCATGTTGAGGGCTTCTTAGTCATTACCTAACATTTTCTGTCCTAGTTAACATATTGGAGTCATTGTTTGACAAATGTGCTTGACAAACTAGAACTGGTTCATCTTTATTTACACAGCAAGCGCTTCTCAGTGTTTAGAGAATCCCTCAGTTTAAAAGTTCAGCAAAGATTTGTGCACCTCAAATTATTGACACTCATTTCCCAAAGTCTACTAACAAGAAACTAACTCTACTCTACTCTACAACTCTAAGAAAAACTATGCAACCAAAAAAAAGTCAAGGATGTGACAAGGATGAGATGGATGTGACAAGGATGAGGAGATTTTACTTTCTTTTGCTTGATGGGCAAAAGTTTCACAATATGTCATAGAAAGACCAAGAGTTGCATACGATGACTTAAAAGATGTGCTATGATGGCAAATGAGAGGATAAACTTTAAGTATGCAGAAAGGAAAGACTGACACTTTCAACATCAACATCATTTTTATTACTGAGGTATTAGAAGAATTGTAGGTATTTAGTAAGAATATGTCAGCCTAAAACATGTATACCTTTGCCAGCATGCACACTCTCGCACACACACACACACACACACACACACACACACACACACACACACACACACACACACACACACACACACACACACACCTGACATGTACACAGACATTACACATGGTCTCATAGTTCAGACTGTGCTGAAAGCTGCACACTGGGATGTTCTAAACAATTAACTTCGCTTGGCTTCCTCTTGTGGCACCCTGGGTGAAGTCATTATTCAGAGCAAAGGTCCTGCAGCTCAGAAGGAAGCTGCTTCATATATATATATATATATATATATATATATATATATTTTTTTTTTTAAATACTAATGGTTTTAACTCACATTTATAATTTTTAAAAAGTAATGGTAGTAACCCACAGCTTACAGTAAATTAGACATTATATCTCAATACATCAACAGATCAAACACCCACAGACTTTAACTTTATAGCCGTCTATGCAGTTGGAAAAAATTGCTATTGCTAAATTGCTAAAATGTTACATTTACTAAACAACCCTGACATCTGAAATGAAATTCACACCACACACATTAATGTATCATCACTGTGACAAGGAAAAGGTTTCGTCGCTATGGTTGATTGATTTTGTCCTTCTCACTGAAATAATAAAACCACTGCATCTGTGTGCTACCGTGTACTGGTCTTATACATACTTACAGTATACTGTAATAGAGAAAAAAAGAATTCTTAGATATTGATCTTGTCGACACTGAGCAATCATGTCTCTTAGCCAACACAACAGATGAATAACCTGGTGTCATACCAGGCAAGTAGGGAAGCACATAGCAGTGGGCTGGCTACTTCCTGAAACCTCATAATATGATATGTATCTCAGTACAGACACCACAACATGATACTGCAATTACATGTTTATTCTGAATAATGATCATGTCCAAAACATACTTCTCTTTAATACCTGCTCTATTTTTTACCACAGCAAAGGCAAAGCCTGAAGGATCGCAGAACTTCACAACACTTCAGTTACGTGTAAGGCCCTCAAAGACCTTAAATGCTAATGTTAAAATGACCTTTTTGGTTGTCGCCAATACACTTTTTTTTATGCTGCATTAATACAGAGAAGAACTGTATTGTGATGTATTTTTGTGATGAGTTTGCCATGATGTATCACAATACCGACACATTGACTACAGCCCTGAGTACCAGAAAGAATTCTTGCCTGGAAGCCCCATACATTAGAATAAGGGCTGTTGCAAGACAAAAATAACATAGATTCATGACGTGCCCTTTGACTTGTGCTGATGTGCAACAATAAAATGTCTACGCTTCACTGGGATCCTACAAAAGAATGCCAACCTAGCACCATGTGTCTGTGTGTGCTGCAATTACAGTTTGAATATGGAGCTAGCATACATGTTTTGGTCTGTGCAAAATGTAATTTCTTCAAGAGCAAGCCAGAGCTGATCGGCAATGGCACCTGTTTTTTTTGCAAACATCTGTAAATGCATTTTCAAATAGTTACTATTTATTACCTGCTGGTGATTGATTGTTTAATGTTCTGAGCCCCTGTCAAATTGCACGAACGTGTCTTCTTGATACTTGCTAACCAACAATGCTACTGGTGTTGTTCTGGTGTTGTTCTGTCCTCTTATGGCACCTTATATTATATAACGTTTTTGATTAATGAGTTCAGTTCCAAGGAATCAGTGCCAAGTTATTCCTTGTAAACGATTGCAATTTAAATCATATGTATGAAGTGTGGTTGAAGGATCTGTGTGCAGTTGTTTACTTCAATATGTGTGCATGTAGGGGGAAGCATCCAGATCCAACAAGCATGTTTTATTTTGGGGGCCTTAATTCCTCCTCCTACACTGATTTAAAGCTCTCTTTTGAGGCTACAATCAGTACACCATCAATCTTGTTCACGCTGGTTCACAGGATTCATTTGTGACATGCCATTTAGCAAATGCTATACAACACATGGGAGAAAACAATGTGTTGTTCCCACACCGAATCCCTGACAGAAATTATGCAATGGTTGATGTATGGCATTACAGGACAAAGACTTGGCTATCAGACTTGTTCCAGTTCAAGTTGGTTTGTACTGTCATACAGTCTGCCTATGTCAGTGGCTTCCAAACTTTTCACTGCCACCAAAGGTGATTCTGGAGTGTGTATGGGCCCCGGGCAAAAATTCCACAACTTTCATTGAAAACTATTGGCACTACTGTAGTTTAAGGTTTGACAGCCCCCAAGGGCCCTGTAGTGGCCTGAGGGGCCCAAGCATTTGTTTGTGTTGCGTTTTGACAAACAACACTTCGGGGTGTCCTGTTTTTTGGGTTCCTCTGGCAATGGGAATGTCTAAAATTGTGTCACAAACCGTGAAGGACTGAGGCACTACCCCCAGTGGGGACGAGCTATAACTGCCACATGCCCCCTTTATGTTCTACCGAGTAGACCCTACACCACATATGGCTCATTATGAATATTTTCACATAATTATTTTAGCGTAAACAAAAAATGCAAACATATATTTCATGTTATATAATGATATAGTAGCAATAACATTGTACTGGTTTGAATTTAAAATCTTTTTCCACATATGGAAATGTATCGGTATGTCAGTGAGAGCTTAACACCCTTTCACATTTATTATGCATCTCCCTCTAGAATTGATCCTAGTCACCCAGTTTGACAACCACTGCCCTATGTCAGTCATTTCCGTTTTTTCCCAGCTGTGCTGCTCTAGTGTAACAACAACATAAACAAAAGAGAGAAGCAGAGCTTCAGTGTTGAAACAAAGGGCAACAGCTTGTCTCCAAATGCTTGGAAAGAGGTCATGGAGAGCTGAGTCATTACCGCGGCTGATGCCATAATATGCAGCGATGGGCTGCTCAGTCCAACTGTCGGTTTGTCATTAATGCATTCTGTTTGAAGATAGTCCCAATCAATAATTGCATATTTGAGGCCATTACAGGCTTAGGAAAATAAAAGTTAAAAGACAATGTTGCAGTTGTGAATGCTCTGAAGATAAAGCAAACACATTTTTCAAAAGCCATTGGATTGTAATACTTCTTACATGGATAAATAGTAGTATTATTTTAATTTATTTGCATATAAATCTTGGTTTCAACATATTATACATTGCGCTGATTATAGGTTCCACCATAATTTATGCATAATTTTGAGGATATTCAGTATGGGTATTGCTTGTTGTGTTAGATTAGATTCAACTTTATTGTCATTACACATGTATAAATACAGGTTAACAAAATGTGGTTTAGCATCTAATCAGAAGTGCAAGGAGCAGCAAGTACAATACAGTATATACAATATAGAGCAATATACAGTATATTACAGTGTAGTTTGTAGTGAATTATATACAAATAAATAGGACAGTATGAACAGGCGTGGATTAGGCATTAATATACACGAGAAATATAAACAGGTGTATCATAAACAAGTATACAGTTGTGGTATTAGAATATAATACTATGAACAAGTATACAGGTGTGCTAAAACATATAGATATAAATATATATGACATAACTAAGTAAGTAACTAATGTGTGTATTTCTGTGTGAAAAAGTGTGTGTGTGTGTGTGTGTGTGTGTGTGTGTGTGTGTGTGTGCGTGTGTGTGTGTGTGTGTGTGTGACTATGCACACTCAGCCTCAGCTTGACTTAGGGGCCAGACACTCACAATTCATCAGCCTTGGTCTTTGATTGAGGAGTTGTCATGGCAACCCACTGCCGGTCAATATGGGGATGGACCGGTAGAACACTTGCCTGGCGGCATGCAGGGCTATAATTAAACTCAAATTAGAGAGACTACGGCTGTTAATCCTAACAATGGCTTTGTGTGGGCAACTATACATGCCAGTACAGGGTGCTCTTCAATCACATGTACTATCCCAAAAGGTCGTATACGGTTTGCACAAGGTAAAAGCAAATTCTGGTTTCACATGTAATATAATGTCTTAGAGTGTTCTGGGACTAAATGTGAAGATGCCTTTTTGTTATTCCTTATAAATTCAATTTTACTGTAATTAAAAACAGTTATTTTTTTACAGTCGAAATATTGTTGGGTAGTTTCAGGGTATGGAACATGTCACTAAAATACTCCATAGGTGGGTAGACAGCCCTTATTTGGCTGATTTAGCTGTGCTGTATTGGAAAAGAGACATGAATAATAACAACTAACCAAACTCTTTAGTGTCTCACATCGTCCTACTGTTCACACCATTAACTTGCATAAACCATACAATAACACTAAGTATGTTTACATGGCCACTTTTAATCTGATTAAAAACAGAATAGCTACTCAATCGGTATAGAAATGCACGATTAAAGACTTCGATGGGAATAAGTTGGAAGGGGTGGGGCCATGTATACAACTGTTCCGACTGTTTCTGGCAGAGTTCTATAATGTGTTCGGGTCCAACTAGTGATAAGACGTCCATCCTTAACCTGCTACCTGTGCACGTCAGTCACTATTCAAACATATTGTATCATTTTTGTAACATGCTATGTAAAGACTTTGAATCAGATGATGGCATTAGATGTCGATGTAAACATAGCTACTGAGTAAATGTTAAATTAAATGGCATAAATACTAAACATTAGAATGTAATAAACAGTGTGCATATGGCTTATTATTAGGTGGGTAAAACTTTCAGTTACATTACAACTGCTGGAAAATAGGGTGCAGGAATAAAATAATTATTATGGGCAATGCTCATGAATGCCTCCTACCATCAGACATGCTGTGGTGGTTATAATGGTGTCCGTGCATCCTCTTCAGCGATGTCACCATCCAACACCCCCACAAGCAATTGACAATTAGACAACCCACTGTCAGCAGGCACCTACTTTACCAGGAAGCAATAAGAAGAAGCTCCCCTGAAAAGCCATTAAAAATATTTATGTGTATTATAACAGCCCCATCTGACAGGCACCCTAACATATAAGCTGTTTTAATGAATGGAGAGGCAATAGGAGAAGGAAGCATAAATGGTTCTCTAAAGCTTCAGCTTAAAATAGCAAGTGGCCCAACAAGCCTGATGCATTTATAAGTTTTCATAAAACACGGAGAAGGCTTCACGACCCAGGTGCAGACAAAGCAGGCTCAGCGCTTGGGAGGATGGATAGGAGCATGTTTGCGGAGCCCTGCACACATAATCTCTCCGTCTACAGAGACCTTCTTTATAATGAAAAAGAGGAGTGGTGGTGCAAGGGGATGGGGTGTTCACACTCTCCCTGTCTCCACGGTAAGAAAAAATGAAAGAAATATATGGATGTATTTTAATTCTCCTTCTCCTCCACCCCCCCCAGTAATGTATGGCCACCCACTCACTCAGGCAACTCCACCAACGCATCCTGGATCTACAAGATCTATTCATGTGCTCTGCCTACTGAAAACAAAGAACCAGTCTCTCTCTCTCTCTCTCTCTCTCTCTCTCTCTCTCTCTCTCTCTCTTTCTCTCTCTCTCTCTCTTTCTCTCTCTCTCTCTCTCCTATCTGTTTTGGTCTTTATCTCTCTTTCTCTGCCTCTTTCTCTTTCATCTCTCTCTTTCTTTCTCCTCTCTCTCTCTTTTTGTGTGTGTGTCTGTGTGACTGTGTGTCTGTGTGTCTGTGTGTCTGTGTGTCTGTGTGTGTCTGTGTGTGTACGTGCGTGTGCATTGGGGGGAGGGGGCTAAGTAACCAGCTGTGCAGGGTGGGGAATATTTATGGAGGAACTGGGTGGTTGTTCAAAGGTAGCACCCCAACCTCCCTGCTGGTTATGTAAGCAGGTACACAAAGTTATGTAATAAAGACGGCGTTATATAAGACAGTCAGACACAAGAGTTAAAAAAGAACATACATTTTCTTTGGAGGATCCCCTCATTTGTTTTAAATGGCACATGCCATAAGCCAATCAGTAGAACTGCACTGTGCACCGTGATATAATGGCTGAATTGCGTGTAGATGGTAAAAAGCACACACCAAGCCAGGTTTTGTCTACAGGCTCATCTTCACGATGATCGGATGCAATTTTGTTCCTGTCTTTCTTGAAGACAGATTGTAGCCAAGACTGCTGTTGTGTTGTGACATGCACCTCCATCAAACTCAGTGTCTCTTGCTCCTTTGAATGAAGCGAACAATTGCCACTGCACAAACCAGGTGTGTCAGTGCTCTCCTGCTGGACAAGCCTGCTGATGCTATCAGCTGTCTCCTGTCAGGACTTGGTTCAAATGTGCATCACAAAAGGGGACACTAGTATTCTCAGCCATATAAGCCTTGGCTTGTCATCCACTGTTATCACACTGGGGGAAACAAAATGGTGTCTCCGTTATCTCATCCGACACCTTAGGAAAGGTGTTTTTTGTTGGTTAGAAAGGATATGCAACTGAACCGTGTGACTTAACAGGATATGTAAGATGTGCATGCAATTTCCATGTCAAACAAAAAAACAAGGACATATCCTCATTTGAAAAACTAATATCTTGGCCAAGTGTAGAATATGCCTTAACATGCCAAGTGTAAAGCAAAGGAAATTACAAGATACTTGTGCAGTTAGGAAGAGTACTTTTAGGAGAAGAGGTTTAAGCCTTTCTGACTACAACCTTTATTCTAACATACTACTGTTTGGGAGAACGATTAGGCTAGCATTAGCCCAACTTTGACCCCTAATTCACACAAACACTGCAGTAATAGACCACGTAAACAGATAAGAGCAACAGGCTTTCACTGTTGTTTCACTGTAATTTCAGGGCTTTCTAAATTCTAATGTAGTTGCTGATGGCAGTGATGCCCTGGTGGTTAAGGTAACAAACCTGTAATCGGAGGGTCACAGGTTCTAATCCAACAACTGCCAGAAGTGCCACTGAGGAACACTCCCACACTGCTCCCTGGACCCTGCTCACACATGTGATGTGATAAATGCAGAGGTTGAATTTCATTGTGTGCTGTGGTGCACTGTGTGACCACAATGTCAAATGGGAATCACTACACTTTATTTTGTCCTTCTCAAGACACTGTCCATATATTGCCCTTCTCAAACTTGACCTGTACCTTATCACCACTCAGGGGCACCAAAAGGGGGTGGGTGGGTTCGGATAAGTCTAGGGGCCTCCGTTGACTAGGGCCCTTTAAGAACATTATTATTAGTAGTATAATTATTGGGAAAGGGACCCAAAAGTTGTATTCTTTTATATGGTCCAAAATTTCAATATTTCTAGCCCCCCTCCCAAGTGAAATATATCTTTACTGCTTTGTAGTTATTATGTGGTTCAATCAATACAGTGAAAAACAAATTGTTGTAAGGACATTTCTACAAACTAATTCTTTAGAACTAAAGAACATACAATGAAGCCTGTTATTAGTAATGCAGAATGATGTTGCAATATTGTAATAAGAGTAATATGGGGTTACTGTAGTTCTCCTGCCCACCTATAAATTATTTCAGCTTTTAGGGCTTGTTTGTGAATGTAAGGTACTAAGTGCACATCATCATAGGTCAACAACTGCCATCACTGGTTGGCTGCCTTTGTGTTGCTAAGTAGCCTTGTGTAGCTATATGATTAGCATTGGCTTGGCCAATGTTGTCTCAAAGCTGGTGCTAGCTGACAATGTCTATAAAATTTTCTAATACAACCATTTAAGCCCACAGATTGATCGATCAATCAATCAATCTATCTATCTATCTATCTATCTATCTATCTATCTATCTATCTATCTATCTATCTATCTATCTTATAAAAAGATCTTTATTCATACCTTGGAGAAAACAGCAGTGTTGCAGTTCACAAAGAACCACACAGAAACTGCTATGAATAAAAATAAATAGCATAAAAATGTATAAAGATATGTCATAGTTATTTTACTTGTGATGTGTACATACAATTACTATCGGTGCCAGGACTTGAGACTTGAAACATTTTAGAAGTTAATATTGACAATTCAGTTTGGCAATGCATAACAAAAACAAATATTCAGTTGATGTGAATGAGGGCCACCAGTGTTGCCTGGTATGAGTGAATGTCCTTTCATTTTAATCACCCAATAATCTAATATTTTCTTTATCCCTCCCTGATGACTTAAGTGTCTACACATGTATCTTCATCTTCAGCACCAGTTTAATATTTGCTGTGGGAATGACACATTTCTCAGAAATGCTGTAATGACTTTGTGATTGAAGTTATTTGCTGAAACAATAGAGGACTGAAATGCTTACCCAAATGTTTTAAATAAGTTGTAGTGCTGTGAAAACAATGCTGCTGAGAGTTGATTATAAAGTGTAAGACTAAAGTCTTAGAAAACACTTATTTAAATTATGTGGGCCTATAACATGCGATCTAATGATGTACACATATATACTTTTCCTGCCTTATTTCACACCTCACACAATTATCTCCTTTCCAGATGTATGTCAAATTTAATAAACTATTGTTGAGTAGCATGAGTTGCTCCCCAACTGAAATTACTTTCTTGAAAAACCAGAAGAAATATGAAGAGGCATTTGAGAATTCCGTGCCTATGAGTAAAGGCTAAGAGAAACACGTTATTTTTGAAGGGCGTCATTCTAGGAAAGCAGATGTACAATGAAGGACATGACAATGACATGACAAGGCCATAGCATGGAAGAAGCCGGTAAGTGCACTTCTCACAATTGCCGGATGTGTATTTCAAGGTTAAGAGTCAAATGTCAGCATCTACAGATGGATATACTCTACCACGACCTCAGCATTTTGAAAAGCAATCATGTCCTCACATCATATGTTGGGAAAGCTGAAGTGTAGCCAGTCAATAGAAGAAGGCTATAATCAGGAACATTAGAGGCTGCATAGCCATTCTTCCATCAATCCCAACATGGTGTCTGACAGGCAGAATGAATTTGTCTGAAACACATCTTCAGAGTGCCTTTGGACATTGATTTAATTGCAGCTATAATAACGTTCACATCGCTAATAGATATTCAGAGAAAATCCTCTTACCATTAATTGTCATCCATTCAGGAGCCAACTAGGTCAGAACAGTTAATATTTTCATTTTACTAATTGGACACTTGACATAGCATTAAGAGCGGTTCAAGCATCAACTTCAGTTACTTAGCCACTTACTCAGTCAGTCAGATTAGAATTATATGATACATAAGGGATGAGTAGCGTCTCCTATCTAATTATTGTACTCAATGTACAGAAATGACAAATCAAAACTATTTTTTATACAGATGTATATAATATAGATGTATATAATATAAACATGTAATAACATATATTTTTAAATTATGTGTTCACTACAGATTCTACTTTGTTGTTTTTCATGAGTGTGTGATCCAGTTTATGGAAAAAGGCAAGTATGTTTTTCTCAGCATCACCGGATCTGGTAAATTATTATGAATTGCACCCATTATTCCTGACACATTATTGGCACACTATAGAGAAATAACAACTACCCACTGTAGTGTGGAGGAGATGGCATAAAATGCAGACCATTGTTGTGTGACCTGCTTCCTGTCGCATTTCATGAATGAGCCTTCGGTGTTTGTGGGACAGGCGCTGGAGGCAACACGCACACAGCGAACAGCTTCTTTTTGTCCTGTTTTTTTTTTTTCTTTTGGATCACTGCTTTGGAAATCAGGTGGATGACACAGCTCTCTTGCAGAAGTGCAGCTCTCAAAGATAAGTCCTCTATATGTAAAGTGAAAAGCTTCTGTGTAGACAGTAAACCAGAGTATAATGTCAGTTAAACCAGAGCCATAATGTCAGTGAAATGTAGAGGTGTCACACATAGAATCAATTAGATATCTCTGGCAACACAATTAAGTGGCAGTAAACAATACATTAAAGTATTAATATCTATATGCAGTTTTTGACCTACATTTTGAATGGCTGTGTTTTAAACACTGTTTATGCAGATTTTGTGTTTTGATTGATTATTCATATTATCTGCTGCTGTTAAAAAAATCATGTTATCAGCATCATTTACATAAACATTTTGTTATTTTGCAAGTGTCTGCTTTAATGCCCACACAAAAACAGCTCCAAATGATAGCCGTTTGCTGAGTGAGATGGAGTGTTATTCAATTATTTGGTTTCAGATATTAAAAAGGAAATCTGATTTGCCCGAGTGCACCCAGCATTATGTGGTTTGGGAACAATATGCTTTGGCAGTATTAAGTTTGATTAGGATTTCACAGTGTAACAGAAAGCCTTTTATGGCATAAAATATACAGCTTAGAAATGTATCAGTCACAGCATGTGTCAAGGTCTATAGTAACTTTCTTTTCACATCCTGGCCTGTGGATAAAAATGTCTGTAAATAAATGTTTCCAGTCATCTTTTGCTACTGTGTACTTCAGAACTAAATATACTTTAAGTCATTAAGACTGCAAAGGAGGCCAGAGTGAGAGGGCTGTGGAGAAAGAAGGGGTGGTGGTGGTGGGGAGGGGGTATTTTCTGTTCTCATTAGCTCAGATGTACAGACAGACAGATAGATAGATAGATAGATAGATAGATAGATAGATAGAGAGAGAGAGAGAGAGAGAGAGAGAGAGAGAGAGAGAGAGAGAGAGAGAGAGAGAAGAGAGAAGATATTTTTGACTCTTACTTGCTCAGATGTACACACGAGCTACCAGGAAAGGGCTTTCCATAGACCCTCTGCAGCCACTGGCAAAACTTCATGTCAACAAGCTGAAAATAGACCACTGGAACACATAATGTCATGCTTTTAAAACAAGGCCTTTTAAATTACTTTTGTACAACCTTACATTTGAAAGCAAAAGACAATTCAAAAACATTTTTTTTCTCCATGCCTACTAGTAACGGTCCAGAGTGACTCCATACAAATATCTTTTGTGGTATTTTTTAGAGTGCAGTGAACATAAATGAGTGCACACATTGAGTGTGTACCATGTGGAACACTTGGACAGTATAACGAGTATGTTGATGTGCGGATGTCCTCTGTAAAAGTAGCAAGGACACAGCTCGATTTGAACATGTAAAGCCCATGTTTTTGTGGCACCCTGATGAAACTTGGCTCTGCTCTCTCACCTAGCTCTGCCCTTGCTGACCAGATGTCAGCGGACAGGAATGCAGTCCCGGAGCTCACAGTGAGCTAGTAAGACCTGCATGATATCTAACATGTTATTTGGTGACCTGCATTACCATAAGGTGGTCCTGGCAAATGGAAATATTAATATTACCTGTGATTTTCATGTCATTATCAGACCAACCCAAATCCTAACCACAAATTGTAAACCTATCCCAATATCTACAACTGTAAGGTAATGTCTTTGTGCAGATGTAGTCAACAGAGTAATACATGATTCTGAGGGGGGAAATAGTTTTTTTTTAGCATTTTATCACAAAATTTGCATTTCGCAAAGTGTTAAAGGGGAAAAATGAACACCATGCCTCTATGTTTTACTACCTATAATAACAATATTTTTAATAAATGATTCGTACACATACAAAGTTATCCATGCCTGGTTTTGAATGACAGGAGCCTTGTTATACTACCAAGAAAGTGTGAAGCTACTTTAAGGTTCGAAATGGGCTAGTGTTTTTTGCTCCTTCACTTGAGTAATCACTATATTTTTTCATGAGTTCTGTTCATGAAAATGTTAGAAATCAACCAAAACATGGGACTATCTTTTGGGAGAATTATAGCTGACATTGCAATGATGGTGGTATGTACAGTGGGTCATGTTGATAAGATAAAGATTTTGGCTAATTAAACCTAATTACATTTGCACTTAAATATTTTTGTAGATAAAATTATAATCTTGTGCTGCCTTCCTAAGGCTAGGCTGAGAGTTGGCCTAATATGATAACTGGTGGTGTTTGCAGAAATTGTGCAAATGCATTAGTGAAACTACATGAAAGAGCTTTCATTGTGATGATCTACACATGCACCCACATGCACACACACACACACAAGTTTTACTTCAGAACTAACACAAACATTTCCTGGCAAGTCTTGTACCAGTCTAAAGAAATGTGCAAAGGCACATTTATGTTTGTCAGTGTTTTCAAACTTACAGCAGCATCTCCTCTCTCTTACCTGATGCTGCCACTGTACATATCAAGGTTAATTAATTTGGCCCCTCTCCAGTAGGTCATGGTGTGAAGTGTAGCAGGTGGAATTCAATTAAGGAAGGTAGGAACCATGGTCAAACATCCATCTTCTCCTCCTGCACCCATTTCCTCTAAGCTTAAGGCAATGCTTTATTGTTTACTTTGCTAGCACTAGCTCTGTGTGAATGCCTGTGGAGCTCATCTTTTAAACAACTACTAGATAGACTCTTCCAGCATGTATACGTACTTTCCATTCTCACACTATAAAAACCACAGGAAACGTTTTGAAATGCTGCACTCAAAAAATTATCTTCAATTTAAAGACAGTATATGCAGTTACATGCAAACAAAAAACTGGATGTCAGTCAAATTATTGCATTTACCCTGATTAAGAAGTGTCATATCAGTTCAGTAGTGTACTACATTGACATGGCATGGCATCTTTTAATAGAAATAAAAAGATCAATAAGACTGAAATTGAATTTGCGTTTGTATGTAAACACACTGTCATAATCTTCAGTCAGGCTGCTAAAGGCTAGCAGAGCCTTCACAGATTCTGCAGGGTGCTTCTCAGATTATAAAATACAAGTGCAAGTAGGAGGTATACTCATATAATATTGAGTGTAAAAGTCTGGCTTCCTGTCCTGCAAGGCACGGTCATATACCTTGCCCGAGTTCAGTTGTGTGTTCACCCTTTGTCTGTTTGTCCCCCCACTGAGAAATGCATTCAGGTACATTTCACCTGCTCATAAACCAGGTGGCGAGACCTATGATCGAAGTCTGCGTGAAGTTTGGTTTTCAATCAATCCACAGCTTCTTACGCCTCAAGTAAAACTGCTTTCAGTTTGAATAACCATCCAACCAGGCAAGCAAAGGTCAAGAAAGCTCCGTCTAAAAGCTGGACATGGAGACTCTTTGTAATGGTCAACTGTGGAGGTCTCCAATAGATCGAATCAGTGGTTCCACAATGCAGCTACAGTCTTGACCAGATGGGGGGAAAAGTAAACAAACATGTGGGAACCAAGAAGCAAAGAGTCATGAGATAACATCTCTTTGGGTGAAAGGCCACTGAGATCAGCACAAAAGGTGGACAGAATGAGTGACTGAATCAACATGTAATGATTGATGAAAAAAAAAAAGAAGTTAATCTTCACTGTTGGTAAGGAAAAAAATTAAAAGGAGAGGAACTGATGGGGAGGAGAAAGACAGGACAAATTGATTTCTCGGTCTGCAACAGTGGGGCAGTGCATCACAGCTTATGTAACTGGCCTGCCACGAGCGCCTAGCACACAGTGGGAATAAACATGCCACAGCAACGCTGACACTGATATTGACAGTGACAGGGTCATGTTGTGAGGTGGCGTGGAGGCGCAGACAAAATGTCACAGAAAAAATCTCCTCGTGGCCTTGAAGCCCCCCACCTGGTGTCTGTTTAAATGACCACAAGCAGAGGACTAAGCAAAGGGGGTGGGAAATCCAACTTATATCTGTCAGGTTCATGGGGTTTGGAGTCCTTATGTGTCCTCAAAGCAACTTGTATATAACTGCATATGGTAAGTGCAGTGCATTTATGTAGCATTTTTACATACTGAGCGGAGTACCAAAAGTGCTTTATAGATAATGCGTCACATTCGATGATTTACACACATACACCTTCAAGCCAACAGTGAAAGGCTGCCATCATGCAAGGCTCTAACCAGCACATTGGGAGCAGTAAGGGGTGCAGTGACTTGCTGAAGGATTCTTCGACCCAGCCAGGAGGAGGCAGAATTGAAACCAGCAGCAACCCTTTGATTGCTGGGTGATAGCTCTACCTCCTGTGCCTCTGTTGCCCCATATCACTTACTGCTCAAGCACCTGGAGCTGGAGACCATCTCATGTTGGTTTAGTTTACTGAAGATGTTCAGCAGTGTATCGCTAGTGTTTTTTTTCTTTTAATCACTTACATACAAGGTCCACAAGACCCACAGAGCCACATACAGAGTTAAGAGATGTATGTACAACTTGCAGTGAAATGTAAACTGATTAATTCCATAACTGTGCAGAATAAAACAATTAAATATAAAGATAGATAGATTAAAACAACACTAATGTTAATCATTAAATGAACAAATATTAAAAATAAAAAACACATGACACTCACTGTAAGCTTCGGAGATTGTAGAGTTTTGTCTGACATCAGTGACAGCAGTTTAAAATGCTCCACCCTCTAAGGCACTCTTTGAATGCTGTGTTCTTGAAGTCTTGTAACTCTCAGCAGTGCTTTCATAGTCAACCCAGCATTCACGATTGACTTCACATGCCACAGTTACTGCACTCATTTTGTAAGAGTTTTTTTTTTTTTTCTAAGAGCTTGAAGGTTAGGTACATGGTTTAAGTGCGGCTAAACAAAAAACTAGCATGCCTGGCTATGTTGGACTATTTTCTATTGGATGTGTTACCTCTAGTTCAACCTTTAAAGAGATTGTCCTCTAAGCATAAAAAATGTACTATTATTAGTTTATGCCCATATATAGTTATTCTAAGATATAACAGCCTTAGGGTCACCATTAATAAGTTACTTCTATTCATGAACAGCAGTAGTTGTGCAGCTTTATTCCAGGTATATTCAGAAATGTATCCTACTTCATAAAGAAACAAATCTTGAATTATATCATTAATCAGCTATATGAAATTTACAGTAGACAATCTGGATTGCAACAGAAAGCTGAAAAAAAAATAGTTTTCAAAATGTCTTTTTAATTTTAGCATTTAAGGGAGAAATATTCAGATACAAAACATCTCAAGAGGGGGTGCAGAGAAGAGTTAGGAACTTGAGTGTTAGAAGCCGCCCCAGTGCAATCTGACCACTTAAACCAATCGGGTAGAAAGGGCCTCTCAATGGCATTGACAGCTAATAATTACCCAAGGTGCAGTTGGTTATTTTGGAAGCCTTGGGGGCTCCCAATGGTAGTGTGCCCACACGAGAGTCCTATTTAGATGCTGTCATTCAGCTTGATGGGCAACATAACCACCTACTAGCATGTCCTCTGAAGTCCTTACTTACCAGTGAATCCTTAAGGTGAAATTTTACATGTACTTCCTCTGCCCAAAATGAAGGTCAAAGCAGCATATAATGATTAGAGAGGACATATATTTACGTAATACAATAAAAACAATAGTGATACTGACACTTCAAATTACTTATATGTTATATGTTATGAATGGACACATGTTGATGGTTGGTATCAGAGCAGTGGTACTCTGACTTTTCCCCACAAAGTTTAGCAGTGTGTCAAACTATTTTAACCATTTATCACGAGCAGCACTTAACTTCAAAAACTCTCAAAGTCAATGGTGTCACTTATGAAGCATCAATGCTGTGGTATTTCAGTCATCCTTGTGCAATTGCACTGAGCTTCAGAGGGTTTTAAAACTCTTTCGTTTTTATGGAAAAAGTGCATCTACTTATCACATGTTCACTTAGAAAACTCTTAGTTACATCATTGCGCTCAGAGTGGCCACCATCCACTTGCAAGTGGATGTAGGGAGGGATGTGCCAAAGTAATTACACAGAGACAGAAACCAGCCTGCATACAAAGACCCTCTCTTACTTTTTAATTAACCTTTAGTTCACCCCAAACCCTCTGACATGCCAGGGTATACAGTAAAAGGCAGTGGCTGCCATTTTCCCAGCACCCCGTCTGTGATTGGCTGTCTCTCCTGTGTCTGCTCTGCGAACATGTGACAGACACCTCTCCAAATGTCAAGCTAATGGGGGCGACTGCTCGGCAAGTGCTGCCCTGTCATCAAGGGGCATGATGGAAAACATCCCGTAATGTGCTCCAGGCTAATGTTGTGTCGCAGACGGCTCAGCTGTGGACCGCAACCCTTCAGCAGAAATAGTAAACGGACAGCTTGTAAATTAAAAACTCTTCCCTCGCCTTGATATATATCTAAAGTAGAAATGGTGGAGAAGCTGACAGACCACATGCTGATATGAGTGGATTTGTCATTATTTGTTTGCTGATAGAAATAGTCAATTATGCATATCCACATTCCAAGCTAACACTTTCTGTTTCATCAGAGTAAATGCTAAAATCAATTAATTCCACAAAATGATGCAACTTAATACAGAGAGGCTATTACAATGGACAATTTGCCAAGTGGGTTATCTACTTTCCAGTTATCGCTAATTGTTGTTTTTTCTCCCCCATGTAAATACAGTAATCTCTTAATTGTTGATTTAGACGTGCTGTTGTCAGTGCACAGCCCCGTGCAAAAATTCCACTTTGATTGGGGTTAAAGGTTAATCACACAATCAGTCCACATGCGTGCCCGTCAGGAAATCCTATTACAGGGAATCTTGATTTACATGAACACGTCAGTGTGCATGAAACATGGCAGAGGACAGACTAAGGGCTTAATGAAGCACTGCCGAAGCAATGGAGTAGAAACTGTCTTTATGTGCGGCACAAATGGAACAATGATTTTAGTCAGGAGTGTGGGCAGAGGACAGGCAAAAATATATAGAGTAAGTAAGCCGACACTTTTGCCCCACGCTATTGCAAACATCGCCCTCGAGGGAGGTAAAGTGAACATGCAACCATATGCTTTTTGAGTGGATCCAACAGACACCAGCATTGGCAGAAACAAGGCAGGCTTATATTATGAATGTCTTTGTTACCTAAAGTTATTCTACATAAAAATATCTCATATGGGCCCATATGAAAACAGCTGTGATGCTTGATTCTTCCTGCAGTGCTGTAAAAATAGATTAACTAGAGCACGGCAGTCAACACAGTTGGCAGAACTGTGAACTGTCCATTTCCTGTCATCATTGTACATCATTGACCTGCAGGAAGTTGGCCTCCTCTGAGGACAAAGACAACCCCCTCCAGAAGGAATTGGTTGAAGGACACATCATTTGCAGACAATAATGAAAGAAGGACTTTCAACATGCTATAAACAGAACAATGAGAGCACACACAGTGTTAGTTCTGCCCATGTCAAACTACACATGTACATGGTTCTAAAAGCTTGGAAACCTCAGAGAGCCCCTATCTTGTCATCACTGGACACACATGTAAATCCTACATTTTAATGCATACACTAAATCTAACAGTGTGGCTATGTCTGTGGCAACATAGAAAAAATAGCATTCAGGTAAGTGAAAAAAATTGTTCCAATTAGTGTTTTTTTCTGTGATACTGTGCAGGACCTTCCATTATTAATATGCTGTATTTATTTTCTGTTCTGTATTTCTTATAGACCTTCTATCTTATTCTAAAGATTGTGATTTTTCTACTACTGTAATAATGTTTCAGTAGCATCCCATTTTAATTCATATTTAATTTCCTGTCCTTAACGTCCAACAGTGCCTTCCCTGCACCCTGGTCTATTGGGTGTGTTTGGTTCAAAGAGAGTAGCCATCCTCCCTCACACATACACAGACAATCTCACACTCACGCACACATACTGACACACATACGGGTGTGCGCGTGCGCACACATACACACACACACACACACACACACACACACACACACACCTTCCCTATGTGTGTAGTGGCCCTGTTGCCTGCTGCACCCCCCCCCCCCCCCCCCCTCCAAAGGTCATCGCTGCTTCTTATCCCCCTCCCCTCAAGCCGCACAGAAGTACTTCAAAGGCGTCCTTGTGTGGTGTTTCATCTGTCCCTCAACTTTCCTGACTCACAGCTTTTTGATTAGGAGACAGACTGAACAGTCAGACCTTGTATTGATTACCAGGTACCACCCAAAGGCAAATCCCTAAATTTGACTGTCTGGGGGGGAAAAACATGCCAAATTTAACTTTTCATTGCTCGAGAATGTATTATATCATCACAAAAAGAGCTAAGGTACTTAATTTAACGGCACATTAAAATGTAAATTGAATATGTAGCAGAAATGACCTGTCTCTGGCAGTGATGGCAAAACTATGTGATATTGCTTGGTCTGGCCTTACTTGGACCTTAACACGTTTATCATTATTACCTAAGGGAATGCAGTTTAGCCTGCTGTTTAAAAATGGGGCTGTTATTTAATTGGAACTAAAAGTGCAAAGACATGATATGGACCATAAGATGGGTTGAACTTATAATACATATGCCGTACCTCACAGAAATCCTGGTCCCACAAGGTATATTTACCATTTAGCAGGTACACTGTCCCTGCTGTTGTTTCACTGCTTTCTTAAAATTAGTGCTTTAACTTACTGTATTGTTGAATGGGCAGACTGCAAATCATGCCAGATTCAGATGTCTGTAAATAATGAGTGTTTCACAAAACTGGGGAAATAAAAAGGTTTTGCAAGGGCTTAATTTATTATTTGCAAGTGTGAAAGTGTTTTTGTAGACTGGAACGTCAAAAGCAGGACCCCCAAAAACTATTAAATACCTTATTAAGCTATAGTCCACACTATTTGCACTTTTTATGTTCTGCCACTGTTTGGAAGTTAAATATGTTGGCAGGATGATGAAAGAAAATAATTCTTTTCATACACTGTTAGGATGATTCAACCCAAAAGAATATGCACCTGGGCACTAATAAGCGAAACCATCCTTCCGCTTTTGGTGTAATTTTGGAAAACACACCTGACACTTCAATTGGCAAGTGGCCAGACAGCATTGAATGTTTATAAAAGGTTATTGTCTAGGTGTTTGTGTATGTGTCTTTTGTGATGTGTACCTGTGTTTTTCCATCACCTCACTTAAAGCAGCACTATGCAACTTTGAGTGTTTTTTCTTAACAGCGCTACCCCTAGTGTTTCCAAGAAAATGGACACTACTGTTAAAAAATTGATTGTTTTCCCTTCCCCTGACCCTGTGCATGTGTTGTTAACTCAACTGATCAGCGTAACCAGCAAATATGAAAGTAGTCATGTCCACCGAGATAAGTAAAGTCAGAATTTCTTCAGAATTTAATGTAATCCTGCATCTCATGATATTCAAGACTTTGTGAGTCTGAGGGTACTGGGATAGGCACCCAGATATTGCAAGCATGGTATTCTATCCACAGACAGTCTTCTCGAGAAAGTCTTCATTCTGGTCCTGGTAATGACTTATTTAAGCATCTACTGACTTTTGAAGATGATTAACTCGAAAATGTTGCATAGTGCTGCTTTAAAACACCAAAAGCCATCTGCCTGCAAAACACAGGACTAGCTTGCAGGATTTTTATGACTGGGTAATAGTGTGTTCCATTTGCCATTGGTGCTCAGTTTCCAAAGTTGCTTTCTGAGTTTTTTTGCTGCTGAAGCCACAAGTGTCAAAATGATAATTAGGGAAGGAACATGGACATGGTGTGTGCCATAAAATCTTCTGAACTTCAAACCAGCAGATGGGAATCCTACTATCAAAGGATAAGTTGATAGTAAAAAGTGGTGTGTGTGTGTGTGTGTGTGTGTGTGTGTGTGTGTGTGTGTGTGTGGTATTGTGTCTGTGTGTGTGTGTTATTCTGTCTGGATGTTTTTGTGTATGTGTGTGTCTAAAACTACTATATAAAAGGCATACAGAGAGTCCACTACCATGAGAAAGAAAATGGCCATTTAATTTTAGGGTGTCTTCCTGTAGGCCGTTGGTAAGGCCACGCCAACAGCTGCAGCCACACTGAGGAGTTCCTTAATGGGCAAGCTGAGTGGGACACAGGTGGCAAAGTGGTGGGCTAGTAAGCCAGCTCTGTGTGCGCTGTATGTCCAGATGAGGGCCAGTGTTCCAGTCCTTGCCCTCTGAGTACTTGTTCAGAGTTTCCCTAATAACTTATTAAGATGCCTTATGATAAGATGTCATTGCCACTATACAAAGGTGATACAGTGAGATTGCAGCACTACCACTCCTAATAGGTTCTATGCAGAGGTCAACATCCAGGGTTCCGAAAGTAATAGACCTGCCATACTTGTTCCAGCCAATTCACTGGACCAGCTGATTTTAATGAGCACAGCTCTTTAGCCAGGCTGATGAGGTAATTAGTGAGTAAGTAAGAGTACAGGCAGGAGGAATACACAGCAGGACTTTTACTTTCTCTGGTTTGTCAACTTCAAACAATACAATTTCTCTTCTCTACTCTTCTGGTTCTACAATGATAATTCCTCCTATTGCTTCTTTAAAACATGACATTGATGAAAGTAACTATGACAGTCACTGTTTAAAGACAAGTTATCACAGGCATACTGCACAACCATCAGTCTGTGAAATAAAATGAAGTCACACAAATGAATTGGTGGCTGTATCCAGCTGAAGTCTGTGATATTGGTTTTTCAAATGTTTTTTATATTTACATTTTTTCTGCAGTACCACAATTAATGGACCCTTCAAGTTTATCCTGTTACCTTTTTACTGTATGTCTTCACTCCCCACTCCCAAAACTTCAATTATATTCAATTAAATTCAATTATAATAAAATATGTGATAAAATATCCCGATGTCATTTTCACATGCGTAGGTAGTGTCCTCTTTCTCCACTGACCCATTTAGTCTGTGAATTATGTAAACGAGCATAATCCTAGTTAAATAAACAGGATGAAAATTACACTGTCTTTTGAAACTCAGCTACGATTATGAAATATTTAAAGGAAAATAGCTCATGTTGTTGTTCAGGGATGTGTCTCACTGCATCACAAAAACCACCCCACACTAAACCAGGCCAATGAGCAATGCATGGTAAATGAAAAGTTATAACACCACCTTTAACACCTTTACTATAGTTTTTTTGACAACAACTTGGAATTTAACTGTTCATTTGATTTTTGCTAAGTGGCCACTTTCCTTTCACTTGTAGTGATTGAACCTAAATTGTCATGGATGCCATTTACATTAGGTAAAATAGTTCCTACAAATGCACCAAAGAAATCCATGAAATTGGTTCAGTAATGAAGGGTGTGAATATTACATAAAGTATTGCAGATAACATCAAACACATCTGACCTATGTAATGTATTTTGTGTTCCTGGCTAAGGTAGTGTTTACTTGAAACTGACGTGGAACTTAAATCACAATATTAAAATGGGATCTTGATGATGCATGACTTATTTTGCTGTGGAAATGATACTCAAAAACATTGTTATGCCTATATTTTTGTGCAATTGAGGCAGACAAGCGTTATGTTCCTGGGAGGGTGCAATCAAACTGTACAGACTTTTTAAAGTGGGTGCATTTAAATAACAAGGTTTTAAACAGGATTCCGCAAAGGCAGGAAGGATGTCTAGCCCAGATAACAAATGACCAGTAGCGGTTTTAGGCACGGGCGAACCGGGCAGCCGCCCGGGGCGCCATTTCGTGGGGGGCGCCACGAGCGCTTGGGGAAAAAAATAAAATAAAAAGCTCCGTTTGTCATATCGCTGCAATCGGCACATTGGCGCCCCCTGTAATGCTGCAATCGGCACAATGGAGAACTGCAGGCGCCCTTGCTTGCTGAGAAGGTGGCATGCACAGAAGCAGCGTGTCTCTCTGTCTCGGGGGCAGTGCCGTAGCTCCGCACTACGCAGAGTGCGTAGGGCACGTGAAAAAATCATCGTGAAAAAAATCATAACAATAGGCTAGGTACGTGCTAGTAAGGATATTTTAAAAATGTGCAAAGCATGTTAATATTTATTTTAAGCAATACAAAAGCAACATAGGTCAATTTGCTCCACTCCTTCTCCATTCTCCTCCTGGTGCCCCCCTCCCCCACCTTTCAGTGGTCTGGTCGATTATTGCTCAGTCTTAGTTTAAGTTTGGCAGACAAATGTTTGGACAGGGCCTTGAAAAGATATCTAAAGTCGGGAGCGGAAAAAAGAATAGAAAGCGAGATGAATCTCACGCTTGCAGATAAGACAGTGTTTTAAATAAATAAATCATAATAATAAAAAGTTCATTTTGTAGCCCTTGCTCCTTACCGTCAACAAACGTTGTAACGTTAGCTCCCAGGCTAGCAATGTTTAGACTGTGTTAACAAGTGTTGCAAATGATTGATGAGTTGTAAATGATTGATGCTGGCTAGCTAGTTTAGGTTGTGGATATAAATATGGATATGGATATTTGAAAGCAATTCATCATGGTCACTCGACTGTTTTCAGTTAACGTTTGGATAAGACTAGCACTTTCTTCCTTAGGTTGCTAGCTAGCTATGCTGCGGTTGCCCTCAGTCACAAGTACATAGTTCTCGTCGGTTTGCAGGTTCATAGGCCAAGGGCAACATCTGCTGGTGAAACTAATATGAAAAGAAACAATCTTACTGTTACGTAGATTTTCCCTCTTCGTATTTATTTCAAACTCTGTACACAATGTTTTTGTTCTCCCATATGAAACCTTTATAAATGTAAAATAGAGTGAATTTTAAATGTACCAGTGATTTACACGTAGGCCTACATAAACCTAATTTATATATGCAGTTTTTTGTACTAAGTTCAAAACTGTATTTCAGTAGAATTCCTATACATTTTGTCTTTTAATTCTAAATGTAGAGCCGTCTGCAGTCATTGCACAAATCTTTGTTTAATAATGGTTGTGGTATTTATTTATTAACCATTTTAAATAAAGTATTTTTTTAACTTTAATGTTTGGTGTATTTGTTTGGGGGGGGGGGGGGGGGGGGGGGGGGGTGCGCTAAGAGGTGGTCTCGCCCGGGGCGTAAAACACTATAGAACCGGCACTGCAAATGACCAACAAGGCAACACAATCACTGCACTGGACAGATCATATTTAGCAACTCTCTCTTTCATTACATCCATTAGATATGTGTTACTTGCAGCCTACATTATAGCATGATAAATATTATCTGTGTAATTTCTTGCATTGTCAGCAGTCATATTCACTGAGGTAGATACAGATAGATAGATAGATAGATAGATAGATAGATAGATAGATAGATAGATAGATAGATAGATAGATAGATAAAAACAGAGACAGAGAGAGAGAGACAGAGAAAGAAAGAGAGAGAGACAGAGAGAGAGACAGAGTGAAAAGAGAGAGAGACCCCCCCTCCACTCGCCCACCTGTGGAGTAAATGACTTTAACCCAGCGTGTGTCTTGTGTACAGCCCTGAGTTCTGAATTCCCAGCCCATCTCTTACATGGCTCTGCAGCATTTGCAAATGTGTATGATTTCCAAAAGAATATTTATGTTATTTGACTAGATAACTGCTTTAAAAGGTTATCAACATTTCAAACACATGACAGCATATCATAGTTCAGTGCTCAGCTACACAGTAAGGAGCTAAAAAGGATTTCCTTTTTAATAAACGCCCTTTAAGTCTGTCTCAACCCAATTGTTTTGTTGTCTGTATAGACAGTCAGACTCATGGGCTCGAAGGAAAAGATGAAAGACTCTTTTCATAATATATATATTTTTTATTCAAGGACATGCTGTTAAACTAGTAGGTGCTTGATATGATGGCATTCACAATTTCTCTGTGGCTTATGGACTGGGTTTCACCACTAGCCACATTTCCCTTTAGGAATTATGTAGTTTTATGGTGCAGGGCTCTGTGAAGATGACAGTATATCTTTATGAAAGCAATGTTTTAAAAGCCTTTGGCTGCTTGTAATAGCTTTCTGTTTTGAAGAGATTATTAGATAACACTTTATTTGAAGGTGCCTAGATAAGGGTGACATAAGCTTGTCATATACATGCCATGACAGCTGTCATTGTTGAATTGTTGTTCATATTAGTTTAAATTGGTCTCAATATTACAAACCGAATTGGTCAATGTAATTGTTCAGAAATACATGACAGTACAATGACAATGACATCTTAAGGAAGAATCCAAAATGTTCCACTTTACTTTGGGTCAAAGGTAAGTCTGACCCTGCCAGGAAAGTATTTTGGTGCATAATCAGTCTTCATGATAGCTTAATGACAAGAACAAACTATATCACTTTACTTGAGCTCAAGAAAAGTATTGATGACACAGCTATAATGGTGTCATGACAGTTGTTCAAAGCAGTCATTATTACACCTTTGTGTCACATCTTGGAACACAAGAGGCTGTATCATTTCTTTGCAATATCAATAATAATACACAAAAATATCAATACAATGAATTGAATCATTTTAGCACAACTCCAAAAGTGGAACATTGTTATGATAGGCCAGACAGTATGGCCCAGTGCTTTGATTGGTCTGTGCAGAGTCTGAATATCTCCATCTGAACTCTGTGCTCAGCTAATGCAATTTCACAATTATGTCAAGTTGTCATAGCATCATAAACAGGTTGTATTTTTTTGGCTAATGTCAAGTTTCCATGACAAAGACATTGTCTGGCAATGTCCTCTTAGTTAATGTCAAGTTGTCATTATGAGGACACCCAAAACAATGTCAAGTTGACATTACAACAACCGAATTACACGTTATGACAACAGTCATTAACATTAATAAAGTGCCATTAATGTGCATGACATGTGTCATGGCATGTATATGACAGGATCATGTCACCCTTATGTAGGCACCTACAACCTAAGTGTTGATTATTTTTGGTAAAGTTCTTGTGGTGGCCACGACTACTCATGCCAGGCCGTTTGTTTTGGAGGGGATTCAGTCATTC
>CM059274.1:5986112-5991112 GCA_030347295.1 Setipinna tenuifilis
TTACAGAACCAGTTATCTGCCCCCCCCCCCCATGTAATTATATTTCATAAAATTTAAGAATCATGGGTTTTTTTTTTTTTTTTTTTTTTTTTTTTTTTTTTTTTTTTTTTTTTTTTTTTTTTTCCCCTAACCCAAAAATGTACTTTGGGGCTTGATTCTTCCTTTGCTAACTTTGGTTCCAGGCAATCCTGCAAGCTAGCATGTTGGGGGAGCTAGCTAGCTAACATGTACATACAAGGCTAGCATGTAGCTTAGCTTTACTTGCATTGAATGGTGAAGATCCATAGAGATAATTATCCCCCTTACAAAAAAATACAAACTCAATGCTACCTTCTGCCCAAACTGATGCTACAGGTCGCCATCTGCACTAAGTATATGTTCATGCAACTCTTGGTATATTCATGGAGTAGTAAATCCTAACCAAAGAACATTACTGTTATTCTACAGCATATTGCAACTGCTTTTGCCAGTCTGCAAAGTGGATTGGGACTGTTACAGGGAACACTATTTATGGGCAGCCAAGGTCCTCCCAAAAACAAGCTGGTTGGATCAGCTTTGGGGGGGGGGGTTGGAAGAGGTTGAGAATTCCTGATCTATTAATAGAATGTTTAATTGTTGCATAGCAATGTCCAGTTGCTAAATAACTTCTTGCTGCTTATATTGTTGAAATTCCATTATGATAAGGTTACGTTCAGACGGCAGGGCTTAATGCCCAATTTGGATTTTTTTGAGATCAGATTTTTTTGCAAAGTCTTTCACATTTTCAATAAAATTTGACTTGTATGTGATCTCCAGTGTGAACTTTAAACACCCCAAAAGTGTGCCGACAAGAGTGGTAAGATTATATGAGCTGCTTCACTGACACAGAGCTCATACACAGTTTTCGTATGGCAAGAAGAATGTTTATGTACGTTTGTGAGTGCCTACTTTTACCACTTTACCATTGCTTGTTGATGTGTAGGTCGGATAACTGGACATGAGCATTCAGACTGAAGTCCCATGTCAAAAGGTCGGATATGTATCGGTTTTAGGCCTGGGTCGCATTTGAAAAAAAAATGGATCTGTGTCATTCAGGCTAGGTTTACACGATGACGGTGTGAACAGAAAACGCAAAAGTGGCGTCGCGTCTTCACTTTTTATTTCGCGTCTATACGAGCGTTCTCGGGAGGAAATCTGTGTGCATACGGTGACGCAAAAGTGTGTACAAATCGATTGGGTATGCATGCCAGACGACTAGGTGGCCCTGCATTATGTTACTTACAATAACCTATTAGTGATGCATGTGAAATACTGGCGGGCATGATCTAATAAGACATAATATAGCCTATTGGCTATAACCCGTCTCGTTCGCCTCAGACGAATTGGAGCATCCAGAATTCGCAGAAGCTGAGAGCAGATCCTCCTCTGCTCGGGAATGGTATGTGTACAGATTCTGTACATTTGCAAGAAGGAGATTTGTACATTAATTATTGCGGCCAAAGTAGCCTGAAGGTCCGAAGCATGGATGTAATCCGACATGTTTGTTTACTGCGTGACGTAAACACGACTACTCGACGTGAGCAGAACAGCCAGTTTTGCGTCTTGGCCTGTTTAGACGGAGACGCTGCGCCGGAGCGTATTCAACTTTTCCACTTTCAAGGGTGGTTTGAGATTTTTGCGTCTTCATGCCTCAAAAACGCCGTCACCATATAAACGAAAGGCATATCGTCTTTACTCGCAAGCGTCTTCGTGTAAACTGGGCCTCAGACTGTCATTAAAAGATCAGATACAGGTCGCATAGGGACAAAAACATTGGATTTGGAATTGGATTACCGACCCCATTTCCCCTTGTGTTAAATCCGCCAAATTTGTGGTAAACTTCAAATGAACTGTAAAGATGTGATCGCTTTTGCAAATGATGAACGGACAAAATTACACAGAGTAGCAGTGTGTTTAATGCGTCTGAGATCAATTTTTAGTGCTGTCACACTGCTTTTGCATTTCCAATCAGTCATTTTGCTAAGCTAGGTTTAACAGAACACTGGAATTGCTAGCTTGACGACCAAAAGTATAAAACTAACAACTGGGTCTTAGTCATAGCAACCCAACCATCAGTTTAGAATTAGTAACAGCAGTTTGTGCAGTAAGTTAAGAAAAGACAGAGCTTGTGGTGGAAAGAAGTAGTTCTACAAACAAGTGTGTTTTAGAGATCAAAACGTGGAAATTATAGCCCAAGAGAAGTGTGGTAACCATGGTATAAATGGAAGAATGGAATCTCTCCTGGCCTGAGTGTGTGTGTTGTAGAATGTGTGTATTGATCCCCGTGTGTGTGTGTGTTTGTGTTAGGGTGTGTATCAGTCCTAGCATGCGTGTGTTTGTGTTTTAGGGTGTGTGTGTCGGTCCTAGCGTGTGTGTGTGTGTGCTTGTTTGGGTGTGTGTATCGGTCCTAGTGTTCTGCCCTTAGTATCCTGGGAGGAAGTATACCCCTTTCACTTCCTGGAGTCATACGGGGCTCTGTCATGAGAGAGGGGGACTGAGGTCATGGTTACTTACACACACACACTTATACACATACACACCCCTTGTGTCCTCATGTCACCACTTCACGCTGTGTGTGTTTGTGTGTGTGTGTGTGTGTGTGTGTGTGTGTGTGTGTGTGTGAAAGAGAAAGAGAGAGAGAGTCTGTGTGCATATGATAACGTATGCTTCATTGTTTGAAAACATATACATTAAAGTGGGTGTGTGTGTCAATATGTAAGTGTGTGTGTGTGTGCGTGTGCACTGCATGCTATTGTTCCAAAGCATATATTTTTTTATAGTGAGCCCTGTGGAAAACTAATTAGGGACTTACCAGAGCCTTCAGAGGCGTGTGTGTGTGTGTGTGTGAGTGAGAGAGAGTGTTTTAGTGTTTTAATGTAAGTATGACTGAGTGTAAGTTCTAGTTTAACTGTTTTCTGTCAATTCGATACTTCCATTTCCAAATATGTGTGTGTGTGTGTGTGTGTGTGTTTACATATCACACACACACACACACACACAGGGGCAGCTGTGTGCCCATCTCATATTGTCCAATTAGAGGGCAGATGTCACTTCCTGTTTAGTAGGACATGCTGTCCAATCAGAAAGCCCTGTGGGGTTCCAGCTGTGACCTGACCAGCCACAAAAACATAGATACACACACACACACACACACACACACACACACACACACACAGATGCCACCCCCTAACACACACACACACACAAACATAGATACCCCCTCCCCCCCCCACACACACACAGTCACACACACAGATACCTCCCCCTCACACACACAGAGATACCCCCCCACACGCGCGCGCGCGCACACACACACACACACACACACACACATACACACACAGCCCCGCACACAGCCATACTCACACACTCTTTCTCTCACACATACACACACACACACATACACACAGATACCCACCCACTCCCTGTTGCAGAAGACACCATGCAGGCGTCATCTTGTCTCCCCAGTGCACACTGTGTGTGTGTGTGTGTGTGTGTGTGTGTGTGTTTGTGTTTCCTTCTGTACCCCTTTGTACTCCCACCCCCTCTGTCTCTGTTCTGTTTTCTTCCTATCTCTTCGTCTATCTCTCTCTTTCTGTCTCCCCCCCAGCCCCCCACCCCCCCCCCCCCCCCCTCTCCCTCTCTCTTTGTGTATTTTCCACATTTAAAAGTGTCCTTATCTTAACTCTGTCCCAAAGACACAGACCCTCCTCTTCAAAGACGATGGCTATGAGGTTTACGATGAAGTAAAAAAAAATTAAAAAAAACAACACTCTCAGTCTGTCTGCAGCTCACAATGTTTCCATTCGTTCGTATCCTTTTCGACCCTGCCTGGACATGAGAAGGTCTCGAGGCCAGCGTCTGTGCACTAAGAAGTCTTTGAAATGGGACAGGGCCGTTGTGCTGCTGCATTGTGGCCCACGTATGCGACCTTTGAAGGATGCAGCCTTTAAAATGGGACACTAGTACAGTATATATATAGTGTGTGTTTGTGTAAACATGCTAACGTATGGAGTAAATACAAAATGCAGCATTTGTAAACCAGGAAGACTTTGAAATGGAGCAGGGCTGTTGTGCTGCTGCATTGTTACCCACGTATGCGACCTTCAAAGGATGCAGCCTTTAAAATGGGACGCTAGTGTATATATATTGTGTCTGTTCTTGTAACCATGCTAACGTATGGAGTAAATAGAAAATGCAGCATTTGTGAACCAGGAAGTCTTTGAAATGGGACAGGGCCGTTGTGCTGCTGCTTTGCGGCCTACAAATGTAACCTTCGAAGGATGCAGCCTTTAAAATGGGACACTAGTACAGTATATATAGTGTGTGTTTGTGTAATCATGCTAACGTATGGAGTAAATAGGTCATCTATTTTCAGACCACACCCTGAACGCTGGGCTACAAGGGGCAGGGATAATTAACACTCCATATGCTCACACAAGAACAAGAACAGGGCAGTTATGACAAACAGTGGGAGTGTGTAGGGTCAGCACAGAACACTTCTAGGAGCAAATAAGCAAACTGGTACTGAGAATACTGATTGTGGATGTGTGTGTGTGTGTGTGTGTGTGTGTGTGTAAGGAAGACAGACAGACAGACAGAGGGAGAGCGAGAGAGGAAGAGAGAGAGAGAGTATTGTACACTGATCTGTACATTATTGGTAAAAAGAGCGAAGTTGTAAGCAACTGGACTTCTTTTAGTAGCTTGAAGACGTTCATCCAAGACTTTCATCCAAAAGGCTTCTTCAGTTCTTACAACTTAGCTGCTTTGACTAACATGACCTGGATAAATGAGAATCTTCACAGACACATCTGTATATTAAGTTCTTTTCTTTTTCTTTTCTATTTTCTTACTGTCATATACTGTACTGTACACCTGCATGTATGTCTACACATCGACAGCTAGGTGCCATGTGTACTCCATACCTGTAGTACTGTTTTGGCAGTATGATTGAATGTCTTCTGTGAAGATTTTCGTTCATC
>CM059274.1:5998612-6003612 GCA_030347295.1 Setipinna tenuifilis
AATCTAGTGACACAAGGATGTGTAATAATGTGTCATTTTAACACAGTTATATGTTACATGTTAAAATGCTATTTACACATTAGTGTGCTCAGAATTCCAGCTACCCAACACAATTATGTGTCATTCCACAATATTAATCAATATCAATAAAGATAAGTAGAAATATATGTTTACTTTGGTATGTTTATTTTATATAGATCAGAATTAATCAGCTAAACAGTCACTTACAGAAAAAAGAATTAATAAAATTCCATTTTAAAAAACACGTCAGATAATACTGGAAAATACTAATAATCGTACAAAATATACAATGACAAGTTAAGGATTACTTTAAAATTGAAACTTTTAAAAAGGTTTGTCACTCAAAAAAGACACTTGCACAATATTCACAAATGCTAGAAGGGTCCCATTGTCTACCTGAGGGAAGAGGTGAACAATTTCTCCAAACACTGGCTCATTACATTTCTTTTCAATTACTACTAGAGTCCCTGTTCTGTACGCCTGTCCCCACACACTAACAGTATGAGAGATACTCATTGTCTCTGAGAAGTAATCTAGCTTTAACCTTAAGATGTCAATAAGTTGATCACTTTTTTTTTTCACGCTGCACCGTGTTGAGGCTGATCCCCTTCCTGACGCAGTTGGTGGAAGTAGGTGAGTCAGAATCTGTAATGCACTGTAGCATACCTCATCTATTTGAAAGACATAAGCAAAAAGTTAAATATGTAAGATACATGTACACAAAAAGTAGAGGCAAAGCGTTCAAAAAATGAAAATTGTTTACCATCATTCTGTTCTCTGGCCTGATCAAGTAAGGAGGACACGACGCCCTTCTCTAGAGCAGCAACCTTCCTCAGTTTGGGGATGAATGATGACTCCCACCTTCTAATGAACAACTCTGCTTTCCCCTCGAACATTTTCACAAACTCTGCATCCAGCTAATACAGGAAACACAGGAAACATTAACTGTGTAGCCCATTTTGTGTAGCCCTAAGTTTGCGTCAGAGGTCTTCACACAGTATCATTACATCCCCTGTTCTTAGACCCTCATATTGACTGAGGAACACATGCTAAGAAAACACATGAAACTTCAGAGTGGGATACAGAGAACAGGACACCGCACTTAAAGCTAGTCATAGATGTTTTTTTACACACAAGATGTTGTTTACGCCAATCAAGCTTGCTTTACAAGAAAAGCAAAGAACGGGGAAAAAACAAGTACATATCAATAAAGAAAAGACTCACCAGACTCGGGATGTCTATAAAACGAGGGTACTGTTGGACAATGTCTGCAACAGTTGGAGACTTGGCGCTGATCCAATTTCGGCGATGGCTGTAAGTTTTTTCCATTGCTGTCTTTATTGGTGCCATGTTCTCTGATGATGGTTTCATCCTCTTGATTATAGACATCCATTCACTAAGGTCTTTATCGTCTAATGGCTGAACTGTAGATGGCTGCACTGTAGATGGTTTAGCCAATGCAGCATTACAACCAAATTTTCTCTTGTGGTAGCGTCGCTGGTCCTCGTCTAGGTTTCGTCTGATATTACGTAGCCTCATTTCTATGAATCCCGTATGTGACAAAGGATCATAGAAAAGTTCCTATAAAAAAAAGAAGAATGGTTACTACTACTGTGGGACTAACCTAAACCTCTATACTGTAGACCAGAGAAAGTATACTCAGATATGAAAACAGGTCATTGGGGGGGGGGGGGGGGGGGGGGGTGTTATACGCATCACTACACAATGTAGACACAAAAAGTTGCCACCTCTCAAGTAAGTTGGCTAGAATGGGCAGTTATGCGTTCATTAAAAGATAACCCGTCAAAACTCAAACTGTAGGAAAAATGTCACTGCAATTTGAACAACAAAACTCAAAAAACAGTGTTAAGACGATTAATATTCTGTTCTATTCATGGCAAACAATGCCACTATTGTGCATGATTGCTTACTGGCATCTTTATATTAGTTGACCCCACCCTGTGTCATAAATATATCCATTAAGGAAAATGCTATTGATTCACGATCCAAGTTGACGTTTCAAAAATAGCCATCATATGAGATCCCTCAAATACTCACATTTTCACTTTCAGTATGTGGTGCTACACACTCCACCAACTCCAAATGGATCACGGTCGAAACCCATACTTGGAATCTGTCATAATCCTTAAAATCTATGCTACTGTCACAGTCAATGTAGTCTTTGAAGTCACTGTTGTAGTGTAGAAATCTTTGTAATTCCACTGGGTGAGAAAACTCAGAGTGACAGGCTTGTAAAAGCGCTGAAGCACTGCAAACAGAAAAAACTTTTTTGCATTTTTCAGTGCCATCTAAGTATATGGAAACAAGCACTTTCTTGACTGCTGGTCCAGGGTCCTGCAGCTGGCTAGGGCAGCTTTCCAGCAACTCCATTTTCACTGGAGAGGATAAAGAAACAGACAAGAGAAAAAAAAAGATTAAATATATACATTTTAAAATGTGACATAAATCTATGCATTTAAATGCAATAACGTACTTCAGAATACAATATATATAATGCTGTACACACACTAGGGCTTTGACTTTTGACCAAAAACCATATTTCTTTAACCAAGTGTTAGTATTAGAATATTAATTAATATTTTGACCATTAAATGCAACCAGACTCTAAACTCAGATGGCTAGTTGCATTAGAGCCCATGAAATGATATTGTTGCCAGGAATAACCATAAATTAAACAAGAACCAGTAACATGGATTCGCCTATTGTCATCTTAAAAATGTGTCTGCTGTAGCAAGCGTTTCGGTAGCCTGATTGTATAGTGTAGTGGTAGTGGTGGTAGTAGATAGTATAGTGGTGGTGGTGGGGAAGGCAGTGTTCTTTCCTCAGTGTAGCCAACACTTTGGGGTGCTTCCAAAGCCTGAATTTGCTTTACTGACCCATTTCATAGTTAGTTCACGCACCGCAACACTTTCACACAATTTCAACCAACTGTAATTCAAACTGCGTGAGCAGGTGTTGCAGGCGAGTGAGCAACCTACTGTAGCTAGTTAAGTAGCATACACGAGATGATAGCTGAGGTCAGCAAGCTAGAACTAGGCTAATCCCTCGACAGAATTTCCCAATAAAATGAAGCTCATAAATCACTGGAGGTGCGAGAAGACCTACGATCCTATTTGTAAACTGACGGCAATTTTGGGTTCGCTGGCAACCTAGCTAAGTTGATACTGCATACCACGGGAAGTTGCTGGCAATTGTGTAGCTACATAGCCTACGTTTAGAGGCAGCAGGGTGCGCTAACGTCACCTACGGAGCCCAGATGACCTTGGTAATGAGCTAACCTTTCTCAACTGAAAATACGTGGGGGAAAAAAAAACTCGGCATCTGAATTAAGAACAACGTTGACAGGCAAACACATTTACATGAAATAATATCTATAACAGGTTCGAATATTAAGGGCCGTCTAATATTCGTTCCAATATCTTTCATTTTTAAAATATTGGTATTATATTCAAATAACGAAGCTCGGTGTCAAAGCAGGCTGGAATTGGCTAAAGTTAGCTAGCACTAGCATAATGGCATTTAGTCGTTAACATTAGCGTTGTTCTCAGACGGCATTTCGACGCTAATTACAAAAAGGACGTTAACCAAAAACAAGCATACACCCCATACTTAGCTCGAATCCAGTGAAAAACCATTTAGTCTAAGGAACTATAGCAGTAATGTTAGCAGGCTAATTCGCCTTGGTGTGACTGCCAATATCAATCATTGTGGGGGGGCGCTGAGGTAAAGTCACCTGTGAGGGGTCGGATTAAGTCCAATTTATATTTTATTGAGCACCTTTTAACTACTTTTGTCTATAACTGAAACATAAGCACACAAAATTTGCCACTTACCAGTCCATGTATTGCTTCTTTCAATCGTGTGATTCCTGCTGTGCCGTTGCTGCCTGTGAGGTGTCGTTGAGATGTGTCGTCGTTGACGAATTTGGCCGATGTGACGTATAATGCCGTAGGCGTTTTGTGATTGGCCTTGATGTTAACACATATTTGTGTGTTGCACAATTCAAATCATGTAACACATTATTTGCAGAAATTGACACAACATGTGTTATTTGGCTTTCTACACATTAAATGTGTAAGGAAACAACACATTCTTTCTTAGAGTGTATTTCCCTCTCCATCTGAGGTTTGACACAATTCTGAAGCTTCTAATTGGTTCTGCTGTCACATCTACCTTTGCAGTGCCAACTTGCCTCTAGAGCAATGGCGGTCTGGGTTTCATTGGCTAACAATATCATGTTAAGATAGAAATGTGCTTCTTTGCTGGCAATTTAACCCCCTTTAAGCCCCATGCTGTAACATTACAACATTTAACATCACACACTTAATCACATTTAGTTCTACAAAATAAACCTTTACGTTTTCTTTCTTTTTGGATTTGGATGCCATTTGGATTTTGGATGTCCAAACAAAACAAAAAAAACTGATTGCTGCATAAAATATCTCCTACATCATCATCTTAAAGGTTAAAACATTTTTTAAATTTTGCCTTTATATTTGGGCTAGTGGGGGGTTAAAATGTTTGTTCGCTGGCTGTCATGTTGTCCACATCAAATTGGTCTGTCCCCAACCTCAGGAAATGAAGATAATGTAGGCTAAGTACATGCAGCTTGCTAAGTGCATGTTATACCTACTGCAAGTATTCATGTTTAAAAAAAAGCAGGAAACACACACTTGCCTTCAGCTTGTTATATCTAGAGCTGGGCGGTATACCTTTAGCACCGGTATACCGGTAATTTTTAATTATATGATAAGAAATTTTAATTTACCGCCATGACGGTATGTGCGTTTATGTCGGGAACACGGGGTGGCGGATCATTGCATAGCGGTAGCTTGCGCGGGGGACATTTTCACAGTGTTGCACCAAACAAGCTGTAGAGTGGAGCCCAGGTGGCGGCAGAGAGTAGGGGATAAGAAATAATTTAAAAGAAAGTTCAGCATGGACGAACAAAATGATAT
>CM059274.1:6011112-6016112 GCA_030347295.1 Setipinna tenuifilis
AGCGAGTCGCGGCTGCGCCTGGAGAACAATGTGCTGATGCACTGGAGCCGCTGAAGACGAATAGCGCATCACTTCAGGCAGAGACGCGCTATTTTCAGGAATGTAGTTATGCTTACTATGCAACGAAGATTACTCCAAAGACCCACAAGGAAAGCTTTTATTGCAGAATCTGTAACAGTAGGCCTAAATGCGTCTACATGATTTAGTGCGGACCCGAGTGCGATTGATGCTTTCACACCAACAAAATCGAACCGAACTAAGAGCTTTTGGTTCGAATGGGCCGTTTGGTGCGCACCAACTCATGTTGGTGTAAAAGCCCCCTAAAGGTAGCAAATGGATTACAGGTACCAAATGAACTACGGGTTCCCTACGCACTACAGGTACCAAATGCATTACAGGTACCAAATGGAGCAGCAACTCACAGCATCACCTCACGTATAACCTCATATCAGCCACACACGGGCATGCACATATGCACATGCATACGCACACGCACACACACCTGGGGTGGAAATTAACTTTGCAAAATGTGAACTTTTACCAGCCAATGACAAATAAATGATGAAATTCCCCAGCCACTCAATAGTAAATTATTAGTTTGTGTCCAAAATTGATCAGCCATCCCTGATGCACACACACTCTCTCTCTCTTCCTTACACATACACACACACACACACACACACACACACACACACACGCACATAAACTCATGCGCAGAAGCACACACTCACACAATGCAGGAGAATTGCAAAACTTTAAATACCTCTCACACAGGACAGAAGATCCACTGTGTGCGTGCGTGTGTGTGTGTGTGTGTGTGTGTGTGTGTGTGTGTGTGTGTTTGTGTGTGTGTGTGTGTGTGTGTCTTTCAGCATGTCTCCGTCAGTTCCTGTATCAATGAACAGACGTCATATCTCAGGACAGTATGTTCTCCTGTGCACACACGTACACACACCTACGCACACATACACATATACAATTACCTCTTTGCACTCACACACAAACACATACACACCTCCGCACACACACTTACCTGTCCACCCACACACACACACACATGCATCCACACCCTCATACACAAAGCAATACATGCAGAGAAACACACAAAAAACACACACACGTGCATAAACACACACACACAGAAACACACACACACACAGAAACACATACATGCACAGAAACACACACACACAGCAAACAGAAATGATGTGAGGGAACAAAAGCAGGTCGAGCTGTCCAAACGTCACTCATCACAGCAGTAAGGCGTTGCCCGGGCGCTTTGAAGACACACACACACGCACACACACACGCTTTGAAGAGGCTGTCAGGGACGTCACCCCTCCTGTTCCTTACAATGTACACACATGCATGCATGCACACACACACACACACACATTTGAATGCCAACATGCATACACACACACACACACACACACACACACGCAAATACCCCTGTCACTCAACATACAGCCATCAGCGCCACAGTGAAGAAGAGAATCCAGAGTCAGAGTATGGACTTGTTTATCTACAGCTTAATCTGTCACTCTATTGGCAGCGATCACTTCGAATATAATATATACAGTGTTTTCTTGATAGCTTTGACCTTCTCTTCTAAGGAAACTGGGATGCCCTCAGTGTTCATCATCACTATCTTCAGCAGAGCAGAAGATACCTTTTGCGACCTATGTGTTAACACTTTACCACTGGATTGACACATTTTCCCCACAACAGTTAACATGGATGTCATGTCATTCAAACAGTCCAAACTGCATCCATCCATTTTTTATTATTAGAAACTATCTACATTAGTATGAAATTAATGAGGGACCTGTTTCACACTCACTTCACACAACTCTTCAATTAGCAGTCAGTCTGTTAGCGCGGAGGTCTATTTTTGTATATGCTAATAGTGCTAATAATGCTAAAATGTTTATACTTTACTGTAATAGATTTTATTTTTTATTTTCTAAATTGCTTATACTGTAATAGATTTTATTTTGGTTTACATGTTTTTTTAGTATGATTTACAGTATTTTAAGTTTTTAGCCACAGTTTAACAAAAAGAATTGAATAAAAAAAATTAGCAGCAAAACATTTCTGATTCTGGATCCAATTCTTTGCAATAAGGCAAATTTGACACAAATGGTAGATAAAAGAATAACAAATAGGAGTGACATGAAAGCTACATAATAGGCTACAATGACTAGCAATGGTGCACTGATTCACAGTGCTGTATTTTGTATTTTGTTGTCCATTGTGTAATGATCGATTGGAAGAGATTTTACACTTGTTTGCAAGTTGTGTTGTTGGAAGCCAAATTTACTTTTGTTGCATATTTTAAATATTTTGGCACAGTTAGGCCTGCATGTTATATCGCTTGACACTGTAGAGTTTTGAAGTGTAGTTTAACCTATTGCTCCATTTGTAGAGTTGTAGTTTAATCTCTCATTTCACACTGTACAGCTGTTGAGTGTAGTTTAATCTCTTGTTTCAAACTGTAGTTGTTAACTATGGCTTAATCTATTGGTTTACACTGTACAGTTGTTAAGTGTAGTTTAATCTACCACTTTACAATGTAAACTTGTTGAGCGTAGTTTCATCTGTCGTTTCACACTCTAAAACTGTTGAGTGTAGTTTAATCTTTCACTTCACACTGTAGAGCTGTTATAATAAACACTGTAGAGATGTGGTTGGTGGTATGGTTTAACCTATTACTGTACACTGTAGAGCTGTTGACCATAGTTTCATCTGTGGCTTTAATCCACACTGTAGAGATGTTTACTGTAGTTTAATCCACCACCTCACTATACAGATGTTAACTGTAGTGTTAACACACACACACACTCGAGTTTCTTACTGACAAACACACACTCATGCCCACACACACACAAACACGCGCGCGCACACACACACACACACACACAGGACTAACACGAGAGAAGAGACACTGGATGCTACTGCAGTAACATGTGACTTAACACAACTGACCAATCAGAGGCAAGAAAGGGTCTCACGCAAACACACTTGAATCATTCCTCTGTGTGTTTGCTTGTGTGTGTGTGTGTCTATAGTTATAATCAACACCGTACAGCTGTGGTTGGTGGTATGGTTTAATCTATTGCTTTATACTGTAGAGCTGTTTACTGTAGCTTAATCTATCAATCTAATCCACACTGTACAGCTGTTGAAAATAGTTCTCTGTCCTGCCTGTCCACTGAGAAATCATGACGTATGAATGAATTTACCCTTTCTCTTTAAAAAATCCACAAAAATAGCTGTGGTTGTTACATGCCAAAGCCAATCAAATACATTTTTATACTGGTTTCTAACTCACATTTTTCTATTGGTTGGATTTAATACTTGTGTATTGTTTGTTATTGGGTCATTTAATTGGTCAGTTGGTAAAAAATGGTAATTTCTTGCCTGTGTCCTTTGTTTTTTGCATCGCCTGCATCCCAAAAAAAATCAATTCACATATATATCAACATTACAAAAACTGAGTGACACTTAATGGCAACAGTCATAAACATGAATAAAGTATCGTTAATGTTCATGATATGCATCAGGTCATGTTTATAACATGCTCATGTCACTCTTATGTAGGCACCTTCAAATAAATTGTTAATTTTCACTTACTTTTGCATAATTGTCACCTTCTGTGCAGTCTTATACATGACTTTTGTTTGTTTCACTACATATCTAAATATTGCATGTACACTACTTTAAAGACTGACTATTGAACAGTTAACATCTGAGAGTCAATCACACACACAGAGTCAATCCTTACACAGGTCCAACTCAGGTTGGACACACACACACACACACACAAACACACATACAAACACACTCTTGCTGTCACACACACATGCACACACTCATGCACACACATACACACAAAAACACGTTTTCTCTGGGGGAGATGTCACACAAGGGGCGGAAATCATGTGTCACAGTCCTACTGATGACAGATGTGTACTGTGTGTGTGTGTGTGTGTGTGTGTGTGTGTGTGTGTATGGTACTGCCTGATTATCTCTCTCTCTCTCTCTCTCTCTCTCTCTCTCACACACACACACACACACACACAGCCTCCCGCTGTCTTGTCTTTGATGTTTTCTGGGAGTTAACTCTCTCACCATGTTACTCATCACCTCTAAATCAAAACAACTGTCATTGTGTGTGTGTGTGTGTGTGTGTGTGTGTGTGTGTGTATGTCTCTCCCCTAGCTCCTCATATTAAAGCCCTAATTAGACTCCTTTCACAGGAGGTGCCGCTGTAAATGTGTTCCCCTCAGTATGGAGCCCATGTGCTACATTATTGCGTTCCGCCTGCAGCAATATCCTAGGGTCACTTTTATTAAGTTCCCTGTACAGAAAGGACAGTGGTCTGTGTCACTTTTGAAAAATATAACTGGAAAAAAATGTGCTTGCCTGTAGAAAAAAAGGCATGGTTTATCTGCTGCCCCCTGTTGGGGAAAATACATATATGCAGTTAATGTCAATATCAACTACACTGCAAAGAGTGTATGAAGGAGAGAGATACAAAGGGAAAGGGGAAAGACAGAGAGAAAAGGAGGAAGAGAGAGAGAGAGAGAAATAGTGAGAGAGGGACAGAGAATCGTGACTCAAACACACCAGAATGTAGTGACACTGCTAAAAGAGTGACTAGAAAGACAGACAGAGAGAGAGAGAACTATGTTTTCACAGAAGTGTAGGTGTGTGTGTGAGAGAGATAGAGAGAGAGAGCATGTGTCTGTGAGGTGGGCCTGGGTGTGTGTGTGCCAAGAAGTGTTTGTATGTTTGTGTGTGAGACCATGTGCATATGTGCCTGTGTGTCCTTTCATGTTTGTATCTTTCTGTGTTAGTAAAATGTGTGTGTGTGTTTGTTTACATGGCTCCACTGTTTTATAGCCCAGTGACAGTGTGTGTGTGTGTGTGTGTATGTGTGTGTGTGTGTGTGTGTGTGTGTGGGCACGCATGTGTGTGGTGGCAGTAAATCTGCT
>CM059274.1:6021112-6031112 GCA_030347295.1 Setipinna tenuifilis
TTTACTGGCATACGGCAACGTCATACTATCACATATGGACGGCATGCTATGACGAACAAAATAAAGATTTTTTTAATCAATGGCAGTATCCGTAGTGGACTACACAGCTGATGAGGTCATACTTGTATTGAACATGCGCAGTGGCCACATCTGGAAGTGCCTCGCAGAAGGGGAGTTGATATCTGGAGGTAAAAACGCCACACACTACAGCTAAATGTGACTTAGCATTTATACAAATGTAAGCTCTGTTTGTCTGCTGTTTGAAATGTATGTTGGGCTTTTCAACTGAGGGTTCATGGTTGTAATAGTTTTTGAATGGAACTAACTGACCATGACTTTGAAGTGTTCCATTGTTGGCCAAGCGTTAGATGATCTATGAGAGTTTCAACTCGCCATGAGTCTACCAGTGTCTGAGACGTGACGTTGATGTAAAGTAATAATGTCTCATGATTCTGATGAACTCCTCGTAATAACAGGTGGTAGTGTCTGAGAAACGGTCAGAGCCAACGGCTTTAACTGGGTTTTGAAAACGAGTGTTCAAGAAACTGTCAGCTCAGACAGTCTATCTTGTCAGTTCCTTTGGGTAACATGTGTAACCTTAACTCAAAATTTCTAAGGTGTCTTAATATCTGACAAGGCTCTGACTATAGTTTATTAACATAATATATCTGGAAAGCGCTTGTCGCTACATTCACAACACACACGTATACCTCTTTTTTACATCCTTGTCCGTATACCAGTTCACTGTCTACTGCTTGCGTTTGGCAGTCTGCGTTGATGCTAGCACTGGCTAGGTTGCTAGCCTGTGACTGCTGCGTGGAGGCAAGCGACCCCCCCAGGCGTGTCTGATAAAATCCGTGGTTGGCAGTTTCACTGTCAGCATTCACCAGATAGCCCAGTCCTCTCTCTCAGGCACCGCCGTGACGGGCTACAATCCCCGCTTACTCGGAGGAGTGACTACTTGAGCGCTGTAGCTAACCAACCATGATATAGAGGCTTAAGAGTCGGAGGGTCACTTTTCTGCTTGAGAATGGGCAAAACTCGGCTGCTGCATCGTAAGCCTTTCTCATCGAATTGATTTAAGTGACTATGCGTTAACGGCAAGAAACCGCAGTATTTTTGCTACCGCATCGTGCCCCTAAAATAAGATCGACTACTGGAAGGAAACATTGAACTTGAAGCAGAAGAGAATGGGAGCGGATAGAGATGTAAAATAGTGTCAAGTCAGAGGATATCATATCTCGACACTGGGCAGTCATTGTTGATTTTTTAGAGGACACTTGCCTTGGATGCATAGCACTAAAATAACCTTATCGCTGATGTTTTGGGAAGACACCCATTAAAAATCGGACTACACCAAGACGACCAAAGCGCATTGTCATTATGGGGCTCGTGGCTTTGTGAAGTGCGTGCGCTTTTGCCATTTTGGACGTTTTCGAAATTTGTGTTTTAACTGAAACATTGCATTTTGTCCTTTAATCGAGTCGACATCACTCGCTTTGTGGAGAGTGAAGAATGGATTTATCCATACGGAAGGTAACTTAAATGTATAACCTACTTTTGTCGATGTCACGGACAGAGTCTATGTTCCTTCGAGAAACAGTAAGTTTTTAGTGCAAATGCTTAGCTGGTTACAGAATGTAAAGTAGTCTACCAAGTGCAGTAGGCTATTATAGTTCAATTCTCTGTGCAAACTGCGATATGGTACTTTCTGAACGCTTTCTCACTGGATTTCCGTGTGCATGGCAATATCCGTAGAGAAGTTTTAACAAAAGTTCCTGCAACTGCAGTCGGTGAAGAGTTAAGAACGCTGCACTCTTTTTTCTGTAATTTACAACGTGCCTACTATTGATTGTAAAAGTAACCAATGTTTCTATGTAACAATGCATTCTCCTGAGCAAACGGTTATTACTTTTAATGGCACTTTATGTGCTTATATTTATAACGTTAGTTCTTCTCAGGCTGAGGTCAAATAATTAAACACTAATGTTTTCAAGTGTGTTTGTAATACAATGTATACAATTAAACGCATTGATTTTTATTTCATCTGCATTGTACAAGGTTGGTTTGGCTACATAGCGCGAGAAGGAGCTTTTGGCGCAAATCCAAATGTAGCAGAGTTGCTAGCGCGACATCTCCGAAACTCGGATGATATTCATCCGCAGCGTTCTACTCTGATTTCCCGGCTTATGCAAATCTATAGTTGCTAAGGGAGCAAACGGTGTTTTTAACGATAATAACATGGAACTTGTTACAGTACCAGGCTTTGCTACATTAACTTTTAAGTTGAGCCAACAAGGTGTAGGACTAACTGTGGGGCAGTGTCCTGAGGTTTTGGACCTCCGATAAATCCGCTAATGTTAGCTAACGGTAGATATGGCTTGTTTGACAGGTCTATTTTTTAGAGTAATATTTTATGTCGGACGTAAATTTGGTCACGTTGTTAGTTAGTTTGACCACCTCTCCACAACAAATCTCAAGATAATGTTTATGTTCTTGCCGTTAATGGCTGTGAAACATTGGACAAAATAGTAAGCGATGGCTAATCTATTGGAATATGTAGGAAACGCCAGCTAGCTATTAAGTTATCAACTCCGAAGCTTCTTACAGTGGTTCGAGGTATGTCTAACCCGCTAACAACTCAGATGACAAGCTAACCGAGCCAGACTAGGCTTGTTTACCGTTCCCTGGTTATCGAATTTTTAGCATTGCTTCAAACACAAGCTGTCTAAAATGTTTAACCGCATATACGAGCAGTTGTTTTTTTCATAGTTGATTGTACTACTTGAAGTTGACATTTTAAAACCTCGAAATGGTGGTCATGTGAAAGTTAAAAGTAGAAGCATAGCCACCGTTCGCTACACTGAACAAGTGTGAATTCTTGTCAAACTGTGAACCGTCTGTAGGAAAGTAATTCAGTCTCCTGAAAGGTTGACATTTTTGCCTAATGCTAGTATAGCGGTTTCATCTATCGCTAGGAGTAAACTAACGACAGACTGCTAAATGTAATTAAATGTAAACACACGGGGCCTTATAAACATGATGACTAAATTAACTTTTAATGGTGCCTTTTGGTTTAATTTAGGACACTGGAGCTGTGCTTTCAACCTCTGTAGCTGACAGACAGTGAGTCCCCTCCCCTTGTCTTAACCAAGCACTCTCTCTCCCCGCTGTCTTCCAGTGAGCTTGGTCCGGGCATCGCGTCTCACCGCCCGGCTCTCCCTGGTTCTGTAGCGGCCAAGACAACGCGCTCCCGCCGGCCCCCCACTTTCCTCTCTACCCACCCGTGTCTTCAATGACGGCTGTCCTGAGTACACAGCATCATGGATGGTTTGGACGTGCCCGTCCCGGCGTGTCCTCCGCAGTGCCTGTTGTTGAACGTCAGTGACTGTCTGCTGTTCTTTTCCATCTACAAAAGAACACCCCCCCTCCTCGCGGGCTCTGCCCCCCTGTGTTGCGCACCTGACAGGAACTCTAACTGTTAGTGGGCCCTCAGCTTGGGGCCTGTCCCAGCACCACACGCACACACACACACACACCTCACTCATCAAACGGCTGCTGTTGCACCTCGATATCGGCCTTGTTACACCCCGAAACCGACCCTGGAGTTTCTGTGGAGCAGGAGGTCTTCTTTCTCTGCTGTGGGCTAAGTTAATATTGGGGTGCACATTTAGGGATTGCTAGTTCTAATTTATTTGTACTGCATTGTTATTTTTGCGCTGTACGCACACAAAACACGTTTTGTTTTTGGCAATATGTCGGAAAACGCAAACGGCAAAGAGGTGACGTTCCTCGCCCCGCCGCCGCCCAAGCCGGTGAACGGTTCGGGGTCGGACTCGCGGGTCGGGGAGAGGGTCGGTTCGGGGCCGGAGCCGGGCACGCAGGTGCGTCGGCGGCGGCACACGATGGAGCGCGACCTGAAGACGGAGCAGCACCGCTTCTTCCGCCGCAGCGTCATCTGCGACTCCAACGCCACGGCACTCGACCTGCCCAGCAAGGCCTGCCTCCTGGCCTCGCCCCCCGACGGGGAGGCGCCCCCCCTCCTGCTGACCTGCCAGCCCTCCGTCGGCCCCCCCGCGCCCCCCCGCCTGCTTGAGGAGGAGCAGCCTGAGGAGGAGGTGACGGCCACCATCACCACCACCACTGCTGCTGCTGCGGCACCGGGCGAGAAGAAACGAGCCGCCGCCGCAGAGCTGGACGCCGGGAGGTCTGACTCCCAGAATGCCGCGGGGGGCCAGCAGGATGTGGCGGGAATACGGCAGGGTGGCGTGGCGGGCGTGACTGGGGGGGCGCAGGAGGAGGCTGTGACGGAGGCCCAGAGGAGAGGGGAGGCGCAGGAGAGCGTCGGTGGGGAGAAGAAGAGCGAGGAAGAGGAAGCGGAGGAGCGTGACGTGGCGAAGGCTCGAGCGGAGGCCGAACAGCGGGAGGCGGCGGAGAAGAAGCAGCAGGACGATAACGAGGAGGTGGAGACCAAGGCGGTCGGCACATCGCCCGACGGACGATTCCTTAAGTTCGACATCGAGATCGGCCGCGGCTCCTTCAAGACTGTCTACAAGGGCCTGGACACGGAGACCACGGTGGAGGTCGCCTGGTGTGAACTACAGGTAAGACACCCTCCCCTGCTCAGCTGTGTGTGTGTGTGTGTGTGTCTAAGAGAAGGGGTGTGTGTGTGTGTGTGTGTGTGTGTGTGTGTGTGTGTGTGTGTGTGTGTGTGTGTGTGTGTGTGTGTGTGTGTGTGTGTGTGTGTGTGTGTGTGTCAGAGGAAAGGGGCAACAGTGTGGGTGGGTGTGTGTGTGTGTCAGAGGTAAGGGTTAAGAGAGTGTGTGTGTGAATGTATTTCACCCACTTTGAGTACTCTGCACCAGCTGCTGGGGTCATGTGTGTATGAAAAGCGAGTGTGTGTATTAAACGCGTGAGTGGGTGTTTCTGGTTTGATGTGTGGATGTGCACTGTATTTGTACTGGTGGAATTCCTGCTCTGCCCTGTGAGGGTAGGTAATGTGCTCTACCCTCTCTGTGTGTTGCTGGTCTAAGGCAGCTGGTACTGCTGTGTTCCTGGATTCTGCTGCTGCTTTTGTGCTGGTCTCTGGTTGCTGCCACTGAGCTGGTGTGGGTTGTAAGTGCTGTTTTGTGTTTTAGTGTAAGTAACAACTGGTCGTGACATATGCAGTTAGCCTGACTATAAGCCTGCCTACGTAAAACAATTCAAATGTAGCAAACAAAGTCGACGTCATTGTTCACAAACACTCCCTCTGTTTGCTGATTGGTCCTGCAAGATGCTGCCATAGACAACCATATCAATGGAACCACAGCCAGACCCTCTGTAGGAAATGCAGTGTAGTTTAGGCCAGGCTAGGTTTATGCTGTGGTGCTGGTCAGTATGCTCTGGTGCTGGTCTGCGTTGGGTTGCTGGTCTGTATGTTGTGGCGCTGACCTGTGTTGTGGCACTGGTGTAATGGTGCTGGGTTGCTCTGTGTAGTGACGCCGGCCTGGAGCCACTGATGCTGGTCTCTGGGTCCCGTGCGGGTCTAACTAGGTCAGGGTGTTTTAGGCGGCCGGCTGAGGAGATCGTCATGTGACTGAGCTGAGGAGAGGGTCATGTGACTAAGCTGAGCCCCAGGGCTGCGGGACGGGGGGTTTGGGGGGGGGGGGGGGGCTGAGATCATGATGGCCCACATTCACATGGCCACCAGAACAGGCTCACCTTGTGTGTGTACAGCACAACCAGCACAGGTTCACAGAAGCCACACCGTCAGGGTCCTAGTAAGGTCACACCGGCAGGGTCCTGGTAAGGCCACAGTGTTGGTTTAGAGTTTAAGCGTAGTGCACTGGCTATACGTGAAAGGAAGGAGGAGTATGACCAGTCTTCAGAGAGAATGGTGGAAATCTAACCCTGGGTGCCTGAAAACAAACCTTTAGGTTGATATCACACCCACTATGTGGGGAAAGGTTTGAGGCCGCATAGGCATTTAAGGGGTTAAGGCATCAGACTTCCCACCCAAAAACTAAAGAAAATCCAGAATAAAATGGTTCCTAACTGCGTTAAGGTTAGGATATATAGTTCAGGTTCAGGCTTAAACTCGTCCTCGTCCTAGTAAGGGTCCATGGAGATGGTGGTCCTAGGAAGGCCACTGGAATGAGGTCCGAAGGCCACTGAGGCTGAATGAGGCCCAGTGCCCTAAATACCCACCCCACCCCACCCCCCAACCCCCCTCAGCCAGCCCTGTCATCTGTCTGGGGCTCCTCAAATCACATCTAACCTAAAGCCATTTCTTTATCAGTCAACAGCAGTTTTTTTTCTTACACACACACACACACACACACACACACACACACACACACACACACACACACACACACACACACACACACACACATCACAAGATGTTGTTTCTGTGGGCACTAACCTAATCTGCTGTTTTCTTGAAAAGCAGGCCGGTGAACCTTGGCTGCCTCTCTGTCACTCACGAGGAGCCATGCACAGCCAACCGTCACACACACACACACACACACACATTTACACACACACACACAACCTCTTCTAATGTTCGTGCATGTTGCCAGCTCACAAGCAGAAACAGCTGTAGGTGTAGCGCCGGTCTGCTTGGAGATCAGACTTTTACACTAGCTGTGTGTGTGTGTGTGTGTGTGTGCGCGCGCATGATGGGGTGTTCTAGGGGGAGTTTGTGTGCGTAGAGGTCTACGTAGAGGTGATCCAGAATGAGTCTGCACCCTCAATAGCACAGGCTCAAGACTGGCATGTGTTAGCGAGTGTGTGTGTTTGTGTTTGTGTGTGTGTGTGTGTGTGTGTTAGCGACTGTGTGTGTGTGTGTGTTCATTCTCTACTCCCCAGAGCAGCTGCAGATTACAGTGCTTCAGTGCAGCTTAGATTAATAATAAATTACATTGCGTAAACGCCTGACATCACACACACACACACACACACACTCCCCATCTTAAGTTGCATAAACGTCATAGATCAGACTGCTGAAGATGGACCCAGCCATGGCGTAATCCCTGTGTGTGCATGTGTATCTGTGTGTGTGTTTGTGCGTCTAAAGTCACATGATGCAGTTGGATGGAAAAGGGTTTATATGTGTGCTGTGTGGGCGGGGCAGTAGAAAAGAGCATCTGGAGGCAAGCTAACTTTGTGTGTGTGTGTGTGTGTGGGGCGGGGGGGGGGACAGGGGGACAGGGGATTCCTAGTCTCTTTGCTCCTGGCCTGGATTTGGTGAAGGGCAAACTTGTGCGTGTGTGTGTGTGTGTGTGTGGTTTTTGGGGAAGGACAAACTTGTGCGTGTGTGTGTAGTTTTTGGGGAAGGGTAAACTTTTGTGTGTGTGTGTGTGTGTAGTTCTGGGGAAGGGCAAATGTGTGTGTGTGTGTGTGCATGTGTATAGTTTTGGGGAAGGGCAAGTGTGTGTGTGTGTGTGTGTGTGTGTGTGTGTGTGTGTGTGGTTTTGGGGCAGGCAAGCTGAAAACGGGGAGCGGGTCAGAAGGGTGCTGGGTGAGGTCGCGGGGTCTGTGGTTGCCATGGCGATGAGCAAGCAGGAAGAGTGTGTCCATGACCTCTGCCCTGTGCCAGCCCCTGCTCTCACACACACTTAGGAGTACGTGCTGTGTGTGTGTGCGCGCCAATCCAAAGAACTTGTGAATGATGTGGGGGTAGGTAGCCGTGTGTGTGTGTGTGTGTGTTGGTATGTTAAGCTGTGTGTGGGGAAGGGCAATGGTTGGCTGCGCAGCAATCATCTCATTTTGCTTTTAGAGAGAATCGATGTCCCTACACACACACACACACACACACACACACACACACACACACACACACACACACACACACACACACTGCACAGCTAAGCAGGCATTATGCTGATTAATGGTGTATCCTTACATCCCCCCTCGATATAAACTGCTTTTGTTTTGGCCGGATTTTCTCTCTGCTCATATGCTTTGTGGTTCAAGCTTAAGTCACTGCACACACACGCACACACACACCTACTTTAAACAGTGGTGTGAAGAAATTATTTGCAATTCAATGACATTCCATATCTCTGATGAAGAGGAACCCTGATTAAGTTTGCTGTGTGTGTGTGTGTGTGTGTGTGTGTGTGTGTGTGTGTTGTAGCGAGACTGATGCAGCACTCACTTGGCCTCAGTCCTGCATCGCGGGTGTATGTGTGTGTTTGTGTGGAGGGGGAAAGACAAATGTCTGAGTTTTCTTTTCCTTTTCTTTATGTTCTCTTGGCTCTTCTTTTTCTTCTCTCTCTACTCTTTCTCCCCCTCTCTTTCTTTTTTCTCTCACTCTTTCTCCCTCTCTGCTCTTCCTCTCTGCTTCTCTCTCTTTCTTTCCCCCCTCCCTCTCTTCTCTCTCTTCCCCTTCCTCTCCCTCCCTCTCTTTCTCCACCCCTTCCTCTGCGCTCTGTGTGTGTGTGTGTGTGTGTGTGTGTGTGTGTGTGTTGAACCAAGAGTAGACAGACTGCTTCTCTCTATCCAGCTTGTCCTGAATGGGGATTTCCCAGAATGCCATTCTACCACCCCCATCTCTTTATTCCTCTTGTCACCCCCCCACCACCCCTACCCCCCGTCAGTCACTCCTTTCCGCGCCCCCCCCCCCCCAACCTCTCCCTTGCTCTCTCTCACTCCCCCACCCCTCCTCCCTTACTCTTGAACACTCCCACCCTTCAGCCCCCCCCCACTCATCTCTCATCTCCTTCTCATCTCTCTCTCTCTGCAGAGGCACTGAGCGCGTGTGTGTGTGTGTGTGTGTGTGTGTGTGTGTGTGTGTGTGTGTGTGTGTGTGTGTGTGTGTGTGTGTGTGTGTGTGTGTGTGTGTGTGTGTGTGTGTGAGTGAGTGTGAGTGTGTGAGTGAGTGTGAGTGTGTAAGAGAGAGAGCAAGCACTCTGATGACCCATAAGCTGGTTATCATACACTCTTCTCCACTTACACAGAGGTGTTGTGCTCTCTCTCCCTCTCTCTCTCTCTCCCTCTCCCTCTCCCTCTCTCTCTCTCTCTCTCTCTCTCTCTCTCTCTCTCTCTCTCTCTCTCTGTCACTCACACACACACACAGCCACAATTCCTCTTTTCCATCAAACCAATTGTTGCTGTCCTCAAAGGAAGATCTGTGCTTCCTTCATTTGCAAACCCTGGCAACCTTCCTTGTGTGTGCGCGCTTGTGTGTGTGTGTACGTACATGTGTGTGTGTGTTGGCTGATACATTTTTGCTCTTTGACTGTAAAGCTGACATTTTTACTGAAGAGCTGTGCAGCTGTGCAGGACGAACCCGCCTCTGCGTCGTGTGTGTGTGTGTGTGTGTGTGTGTGAGAATCCGGGGTACGGAAGCAAGCCAGCAGTCAAAGCGGGTGAGCTGGGGACGCCTCCGCAGACACACACACACACACGCACACACACATGCAGCATCTGTCTAACATACAGAAGCGTGACCTCAGATGCACTGTTCTTGTTTTCCAGCAGACATGCACTCTTCCTTTTCAAGATAGGAGATGCATTTAAAAGCCTGCTGTGTGTGTGTGTGTGTGTGTGTGTGTGTGTGTGTGTTCTTGTGGTCTGAAGGCCTTTCGCTGGAGCTTTAGTTGCTGACATATCCCTTGTTCTATGCACGAATTTCCCTGTTGCTTAGTCTCTTTCTTGTGTGTGTGTGTGTGTGTGTGTGTGTGTGTGTGTGTGTGGGTACACACATCTCTTATACCCCCCCCGTCTCTCTCTCTCTTTCTCTGTCTCTCTGTCTCTGTTCTCTTTCTTCTCACTATCTCCCTATTTTCCTCTTTCCCTTTCTCTCCCTCTATCTCTCTCTGACTTGTTCATCCTCACTCTATCTCTCCTTCTCTCTCTCTTTCTCGCTCTCTTCTCCCCCCTCCCTCCCGACTTCTCTCTGCATATGTTGAGAATTTCTTACTGGCACTCTCCCACCCAAGGTTTGTGTGTGTGTGTGTGTGTCTGGTAAGGTGTGTGTGTCTGGTAAGGTGTGTGTGTGTGTGTGTGTGTG
>CM059274.1:6046112-6048612 GCA_030347295.1 Setipinna tenuifilis
CCTCCAAAACACACACACACACACACACACACACACAGATCATTTGAAGGTAAAGGTTCACTCTTAGTCCTTAGCGCTGCCTTCACTAAGGTTGGGGTGTTAACTGCAGTTCAGTGGGGTGTGTGCGTGTGTGTGTGTGTGTGTGTGTGTGTGTGTGTGTGTGTGTGTGTGTGTGTGTGTGTGTGTGTGTGTGTGTGTGTGTGTGTGTGTGTGTGTGTGTGTGTGTGTGTGTGTGTGTGTGTGTGTGTGTGTGTGTGTGTGTGTGTGTGTGTGTGAGACCATGGACGTGTGAGCGTGCATGCGTACACATGCATGACTGCAGAATTTGGCTGAAGTGTGGAGTAGCAGTCCAACCCCAAACCTCAACAATCTTTCAGTCCAAGAGGCCTTAACCTTAAAGAACCTCTTACACACACACACACACACACACACACACACACACACACACACGCCATCTGAGGGCTTTAAAGCATTTGGCACGGTGGTGAATCCCTCCAGTCAAAGGCTCAGTGGGAGAGCCCATTAGATCATTGGATCACTGTTTTCATTCATCTCCATAACACACACACACACACACACACACACACACACACGCACGCACGCACGCACACACACACACACACACACACACACGCGCACACACACTAGATCATTAGATCACTGTACGTCTCCACAGACAGATATCAGCCAAGCCAGAACACTCACTCTGTCTGACAACACGCCCACACACACACACACACACACACACACACACACAAACACACACACACAAACACACACGTATTGTGTGGTGACTGGTTAGTGTGGTCCTCCTCCAGCATGCTGATGGATAAGTGTAAGTATGAAGTCAGCACTGTGTGGGAGTAGCCCTTACACACACAGCGGGATGTCTACACACACACACACACACAGTCCGACTGAAGCTACGCTTGACTCTCTGTTACTGAGCTGATCTGCTGTGGTTTGTGTCTGTGTGTGTGTGTTTGTGTGAGTGATTGTGTGTGAGGGAGTGCATGGGCTTTGTGTGTGTGTGTCTGTTGTGTGTATGAATTATAATGAAGCATGCGATATAACTGCCATACTTACTCTCTGACCCCCACCCCACCCCCAAATGGGTACTTAGACCAGTATTCCATAGCAGACAGAGAGAATTTCACCTCCCTCGTTTCAACACACACACACACACACACACACACACACACACACACACACACACAGAATGTGTCTTTTATGGTGCCTCTGCTGGGGGTAGGCTCCCTTAATCATCACCACGTGTGTGTGTGTGTGTGTGTCAGCAGTTCTCTATCCTAGGTATGTGTGTGTGTTTCTGTGTTGGGTCTTGTGTGTTTGTGAGGTTCTGGATGTGTGTGTGTGTGTGTGTGTCAGTGTCAAGTCTGTGTCTGTGCTGGATATGTGGGTGTGTTGCATTGGATCCTTGCTGGGTGTGTGTGTGTGTGTGTCCAGAGGCATTATATGTGTGCGCTGTGTCTGGAGGCTGTGTGTATATGTGTGTATATCCAGAGGCTGTGTGCACAGTGCTAAATTACCAGCTGTGAAATCTGTATCATGCTTTAGCGCACGCACACACACACACACACACACACGCACACACACACACGCACACACACAGCGTCTTCAGCAACCCATATACATGCTATCCTCTTCAACCTGTGACAGATTTTTGATTTTCGCTCTCTCTCTCTCACACACACACACACACACACACTGGTACTGATGTGGGAGTGGGTCAAACACGAGCCTCAACACATGACCCTGAAACATGGTATGGCCCATTCCCCCAGTCATACCAGTACGCACACACACCCAAGCACTGACACACACTCGCACATCCAGCACAGACCAACGCTCACACACACACACACACACACACACACGCACACACACACACAGGCTCTGCACACTTCCTACAGAATGCCATCATGGAGCATTCCTGAGGCGTGTGTAAGAGATGCCAGGCACACACACACACACACACACACTCTCACACACACACACACACACACACACACATATGCACTTACACTCACGCACATGTGTGCAGTCATTCATGTGGATTAAGCAAACTATGACCTGATCAGTGAGTGTTTTGTTTGGCATGCACTCTGCTATTTGCATTTAAGGACAGGAACGTTGTTAAGACATGCATGAGGTGGTGTGTATGTATGTATGTGTGTGTGTGTGTGTGTATGTGTGTGTGTGTGGGTGTGTGTGGTTTCCACTGCCCTGGAGGTAAACAGCAGACCTCACTTGACTCGCTACACACATTATAGAAGGGCTTATAGAAAGCAGGAAGGGCCACTGTGTGTGTGTGTGTGTGTGTGAGTGTGTGTGTGTGCGCATTGGAGTATGACTATCATTTATTTTGTTTGGACGAAATAAGGTTTGATTTTACACACACACTTTAACCTTTTTGCTGTGTGTGATTATTAGCGTCTTAATGGATTATTTGATTAACGGTACACACTTTTAACTAAACTGT
>CM059274.1:6061112-6063612 GCA_030347295.1 Setipinna tenuifilis
AGCACACACACACACACACACACACACACACACACACAGCTTTGATGTTGCAGAGTGTGTGTGACTTTGCTGCTGTTTTTCTCTTACTGGTTTGTTTCCATAAATAGTCCTGAGACAGAAGCACTGCTGTCATTTCTGCTACAATGGACCTCAGTGTGTTTTAACACAATAGAGATGAGGGCTGTGTGTGTGTGTGTGTGTGTGTGTGAGAGAGAGGGAGTGTGTGTGTGCACACGTGGGTGCATGTGTATGTGTCGGGGGTGTGTATGAGCAAGAGCGAGAGGGAGTGTATCTAAGAGGAAGGCAGTGTGTGTGTCCATGTGTGTACGTATGTAAGACTGTGTTTGTGCATGATCGTCAATGTGTAAGAGAGAGCGGTAGTGTGTGTGTGTGTGTGGTTGGAGCAGCAGCAGTCCCATGATGTTTTTGCACAGTGCTGCTGAGACACGCTGAGGCAATCATGAGCACACACTCTGGAATGGAGTGGATTTAAAACTCATGACTGCACACACACACACACACACACACACACACACACACTCCTACTAATCCTCACTTTCACATAAACACTCTCTTTGTGATACACACAGTCAATATCACACACTCACATTAAATCCCAGTCTCACTGACTGGACTAGTCCCATGAACACACACACACACACACACACACACACACACACACACACACACACACACACACACACACACAAACACAAACACACACAGAGCAGAGTGGATGTGTGTCTTCCGGGAGGTTGACTGATATTTGATCCATTAGGCATAGCGCTGGCCTTGGTGGAGTGCTGATGGGAGGATGGCAGGAACGCACACACACACACACACACACACACACACACACACACACACACACACACACACACACACACATAGGGACAAAGACAGACATATGACAATGAGGCTGCTGACCACCAGTGTCCTCAGGGATTGCCCCACAGGCAGATGCAGTATTATGGTGTGTGTGTGTGTGTGTGTGTGTGTGTGTTGGGAGGATTGCCCCATACCTGGATGCATTATTATTATTGGCTGTGTGTGTGTGTGTGTTAGTCACTTTAGCTGCAGAAGTAATGCATTTCTTGAACTGAATTGGCCCAACAACATACAACCAAATTTGAAATATTGACATGTTCAGTGTAGAACTAATGCTGGAGTTTAAATAAATGAATAATACTGTTTAAATAAATTAATAATAATGGTTAAATAAATACCAATCACAGAATCCGTCAGACAAATGCCAATGTCTGATTTCCCCTACCAATGACGTGATCCCCATGTGTGTGGTAATTACTGAAGCTTAATGCTGACGTGTGTGTGTGTGTGTGTGTGTGTGTGTGTACACACGCACCCCTTTGTGCGCAAGCAAAGACCTTTATCAGTGTTTGCCAGCTAACGCTTGTTAAGCCGATTAGCATTTAGAACTTGTTACTTTACAACAATTAACACATGTAAGTGAGTTAAACACACACACACACGTAATCACCCCACCACCCCTTTACAGACGTAATCAACCTCTTAGCATGTGTATGGCTGCTTCATACTCTCTCTAGCACACACACACACACACACACACACTCACTCACACACTGCAGTCACGCTTGTGTTTGTACCTGGGTGATAGAAAATCACCAATTACCCCTCCTAACACACGCACGCACACACACACACACACACACACACACACACACACTGTATAGGGTGTACAAGAGTGAGGTTTAGACTGCACTCTGAAGTAGAGTGGTCACATTGGGCGTCATACACATATAGTCTTCTGATCTCAGCACAGATTCACGCAAACACACATTTCTCTGGCATGCAGAATAGCCTGTGTGTGTGGGTGTGTGTGTGTTGACATAGTAGTGATGGCTTTACTGCCACTACAGGAAGATAATGACAACTTCCTGTCCTGTTTCTCTGAGCATTGTGTGCGTGTGTGTGTGTAACGCTAGGTGGTGATGTGTGCGAGTTTCTCTTTTTTTGTGTGTCTACATGATCTGTGTGTGTGTGTGTGTGTTGTGTATTTGAATGTCCTAGTGTGTGTTCAGAGGCATGTATTCAGTTGTCATGTCCAGCATTAGCTGTGTGTGTGTGTGTGTGTGTGTGTGTGCGCGCGCGCATGTTTGTGTGTGTGCACGGGCACGGTTCCAGTGAACTGTGTGTGTCTGTTTCTCAGAGGAAAGCAGAAGTTGTGTGTTGTGTTTTTGAGAAGCTCCGTTTTTGTATAGCAGAGTTTTGCTGATTCTAATAAGGTTTTACTGTCCCTTGCTGACCTTAGCCCGTGCGTACACACACACACACACACACACACACACACACACACACACACACACACACACATACACACACACACACCAGCTCTGCATCTTTGCTTTGGTTGTGGTGTGACCTGTCCTCATGCAGTTTATTGACACGGTTCATCTGTGTGTGTGTGTGTGTGTGTGTGTGTGTGTGTGTGTGTGTGTGTGTGTGTGTGTGTGTGTGTGTG
>CM059274.1:6073612-6131112 GCA_030347295.1 Setipinna tenuifilis
GTGTGTGTGTGTGTGTGTGTGTGTGTGTGTGTGTGTGTGTGTGTGTGTGTGTGTGTGTGTGTGTGTGTGTGTGTGGCTGCTGCTGTAGTCAGTGGTGTGTGATGCGCATAGTCCGAATAGATGCCCAATAGTTAGTTACCCCAAAAAGACAAAAATGCCACAGTTGAGGGATACCCACATCTTAATGTAATTCATGTAAAAATGTGGTACTCCCCCTTAAAAGGTAGTAACCCCCAATGATGGAGGGGTAACTCACACACTGCTGGGATCACAACAGGGCCAGGGCAGGCATAGAGCTGTGTGTGTGTGTGTGTGTGTGTGTGTGTGTGTGTGTGTGTGTGTGTGTGTGTGTGTGTGTTTGTGTGTGTGTGTGTGTTTCTCAAAGTGTGGTCTAAAATCCCAAATGGCCCGTGAGCAGAAGTGTTAAAGTTAAAATTTGTCATGTTTCTTAAGTCACCTATGCTATGCAACTGTGTTCAAACGACATGTATATCATCTAGTCTTTATGCCCAGTTCCCCTGTCAGGGCTGAGTGGTCCTGATGGTATTTCATTTTAAGAAGGGAAGTGGTCCTGGGTCTAAAACATTGCATTACAGTACATTACATTGCATTGCAATTAGCTGACGCTGTTATCCAGAGCAACTTACACTTCACTAGGTGGCAGGCCCTCTGAAGCAATGTGGGGTTAGATGCCTTGCTGAAGGGCACTTCAGTCGATGAGGGTAAAGTTATTCTGCCTTTCTGTCTATCTTTGTCCCCCCCAGTGCCCCCGTGTGTCTCCTGAATATGCTAAGTGTGTATATGTGTGTGTGTGTGTGTTAGCTTGTGAAGGTGGCAACAGATCAGCTGTATTTGTGTGTAGGTGTGTGTGTGTGTGTGTTTGATGGTAAGGAGTCAAAGACCTGCTGAGTGGTGTGTGTGTGTGTGTGTGTGTGTGTGTGTGTGTGTGTGTGTGTGTGGATGTTGGCCAAGTTCCTCTTGAGATTTTTCCTTCACAGGTGACCTGCCCTCACCAGCAATTACAGCATCGTCAGGGAAACCAAATCACCTCTCTCTCTTTCTTTCCGCACTCTCTCTCTTTTTCTTTCTCTCTCTTTCTTTCTTTCTCTCTCTCTCCCTCTCTCGCTGTCTCTCTTTTTCTCTTACACAGACACACACAATCTTGCTGTGTGTATGTGCACATATGTGTGCGTGGCCAGAGCAGGTTGTGTGTGTGTCTGTCTGTCTGTCTGTCTGTCTCGACCCGGCAGGTAAGGAATGTGTGTGTTTGTGTGTATGTGTGTGTTTCTCCAGGTAGTGTGTGTTGGGGTGGTGTGCTGTGCTGTGGTGCTCCCTCGTTAGGAGAGAGTGCGTAATTACCCCTTTGGCCTAGTGAGCACACACACACACACACACACACACACACACACACACACACACACACACACACACACACACACACACACACACTGCTCCCTCCTCTCGGCCTAATTACATTAGAGCTCCATCAGGACTAACGTTGTTTGGCGTTGGAATCTGGGGACAGGGGGAGGAGGAGAGGAATGGAGGAGGGGGGGGTTATAAGGGCCTCCTAGGAGAAGAGGGAGACAGAGAGAAGGAGAGAAGATAGACAGAGATAGAGAGAAAGGGAAGGAAAGACACACTCCCAGCAGCTTACACTGGTAAGACCAGCAGCAGCAGCACACACACACACACACACACACACACCGGTTCTGTGGACATTTTGACTATCCACTTGTGTTTTTCACTTTCTTCATCTCACTCTAAAATAACCTGTCTCCCTCTCACTGTCTTCCTCATCTGTCTGTCTGTCTGTCTGTCTCATCCCTAACAAAAAGTCAGGAAAGAGACACATGCACTTTTAGTGTGTGTGTGTCTTTGCTGGAAGGTAATGTGTGTCTGTGGTGTGTGTGTCGGTGTGTGGTCGGAAGATAGTGTGTGTGTGTGTGTGTGTGTGTTTGCCGGAAGGTAGTGTGTGTTTGTAATGTGAGATGTCTAGTATTATTATCAGGTAGAGCAGTTGGGGCAGTCTTTGACTCGGGTTTTGTGTGTGTGTGTCTGACATACACTATTTACACTTTTGGCTTGTCTCATATGTCTTGTGATTGGACAAAATTGACTTTGTGGACACACCGCAAATACACAATGTTTTGCAGTTTCTGCTTGTGAGTGTAAGTGTGTGTGTGAGTGTGTGTGTGTGTGTGTGAGAGATGTCCTTCATGTTGGTTAAGTGTACTGTGTCTGATGTGTGTGTGTGTGTTGTGTTCTCTGCAGGGGGTGAAGCCTGGTAGTTTTGACAAAGTCGCCATTCCTGAGGTCAAAGAGATCATCGAGGGATGCATTCGACAGAATAAAGACGAGAGGTAAGGGAAGCACACACACACACACACACACACACACACACACACACACACACACACACACACACACACACATTCGGCACCCTGTCCACTGATAGACTAGTGCAACAATTATGCACAGACAGCAGTTTTTCCTGCAGCACTACACACACACACACACACACACACACACACACACACACACACACACACACACACACACACACACACACACACACACACACACTCTACAGGCTCTCTCATCAGTGATGAAATAATGGGAGGGGGAGTGGGGGGTCTCTGGCAGCCTCTTGCTTTGTGTTCATTCAGGAATGTGTTCAGTAAAGCCCCTAATGAAACACACACACACACACACACACACGAATATACACACATAACACGCAATTTTCATTGGCACAATATTAATTCAGGCCTCTTTTGAAGAATCGGAGGCAGCAGTTAGAGGTACACACACACACACACACACACACACACACACACACACAGTTTTCTCCCTTCTCTTGACAGCGCACAGCGTGGCCTCTGACTCTGTCTGCTCAAGTAGATGATGTTCTCGTTAAGCTTGTTACACTGGCCAATTAACACTGCCCTCCTTCATCCTCCATACACCAGCTACGTGTGTGTGTGTGTGTGTGTGTGTGTGTGTGTGTGTGTGTGTGTGTGTGTGTGTGTGTCTGGTTGGTTGGCATTGAATTGTTACTGCGGGAGTAAGGGAGTCTGAGAAGCGTGTGTGTGTGTGTGTGTGTGTCTGTCTGCTGTAAGTTGAAGAGGTGTATAATGTTTCGCTGATTTAGCTCAGTAATAAGCTGATCTCATCTCTTTATCAATGCACCAAGAGCAGCCTAACACAATACTGCAGCACTGTGTGTGTGTGTGTGTGTGAGTGACTGCAGCTAAAAACTGTATCTCATGGGTGTGTTGCTGCATCCAAGCACCATGCGTCACTGGCCTCAGCAGTGAGTGTGTGTGTGTGTGTGTGCGCCTTGTCCCCTTTGTTATTTCCCCCATTTGATTGATTGTGGCCCTGTTTTAATCTAATGAGGAGTTTGACTGAGGGGCTGATCACATGCTGAAGGATGTCTTCATAATCTCATTCTTCTTTTTCCTGACAAACAAACACACGCACACACAGATACACACACACATAGACACACACACATACACACACACATACACACACACACACAGATGCAGGATAATGTTTATGAAGCCACATTCCGTCAGCGTCTCTAGTCAGACGCCACACTTTCCTATTGGAAACATCTGACTGACTTTTATTGGCAGACACTGTGTATCAGTTTATGTGGAGAGTGATAGGGTGTGTGTGTGTGTGTGCGTGCGTGCGTTTTGGGGGCACTATTATGACAGTATGTCTGTGAACAGTGTGGGGACATAGGCGTATTTGAGTGTGTGGGGACTGATGGGTGTCCGAGTGTGTCGGAGTGATGGGGCTGTTGTGTATTTAAGTGTGTGTGAGCAGAAAGGGAAATGTGTGTGTGTGTGTGTTGGCAGTGTCAGGTGGCTGGAGTGAACCACCTCTGGCTACTGTGTGTGACTTAGGCATGTGGTCTGGTCACCTTGCTGTGTGTCCGTGTGTGTGTGTGTCCATGTGTGTGTCTGTGTGGGCGGCCATGCTCGCATACTCACACAGATGGGTGGGGGAGCGGACTCGGCTTCTAGAATCTTCTTTGTGCCCTGATACGGGTTAGAAAGTTCTATAGGCCCATCTTAGGTAGGATCATAGGAGTATGACCTCCAGAACCTTCTACCTGAAGGTTGCTAAGTTCTGGAACCCTGTTCATGTTCTACACTAGATTGGTGAATTTTAGAAACATTTTTATGACTGTTCACGCAGGGAGGCTTTTTTTTGCCTTCGAAATGCGAAAATTGTCAGGAATATATAAATGTAAGCACTTGCTGCAGATAGAAAGGTTCCTTTGCTGTTGCTAAGTTACATACGGTCCTCCATTTTTTTGTTAACTGTTGATATTTGGACCTCAGCTGTGTGCAGGTCACTGTATGTTTGCAACGATCTATTGTTCAACAGATTTTTAACTTTGAGTGTCTCACATTTTTTAGAAGCCTCGCAGCTTTTTCTGCCTGCGCCTCACTTAAAAAAAACACAGCAGGGCAAATCGCAACGGTCAAACCACTTTTCAGCAGGAACCAAGAACAGGTGACTGTTGTCATTTAAGGGTTGTTTTTATGTTATGTAAAGCAGTGTTTCTCGAAGGTTTTTCAAACCAAGAACCCCCCCCCCCCCCCACTTCCAAATTTAAAAAATGCTATATCAGGCTATGTAAATGCGTGACTATGGTATGTTGTTCACACACACTCTACATAGCATAAGTAGCTCAAGAATTATGGAAAAAAGAAATATGTAAACACATTTGCTCGCAGTAGCTGGTCATGTTGTTCCGTGCTAAAATGAGTTGGCACTTTGTGTTCAGAGCCATTTCTTAGAAGCAGCCTGCTCTTCTGCTAACCTCTCAGTTGGCATGTGTGTGAGGGCGATGTGAGCCCTACAAACTCAATCATCCACATGCGCATGTCATAAACAGCCACACATTCATACACAGGGTTGTTTTTCGCAGAGTGGCCTACTGGCACATGTGTGTGTCTGTGTGTGTGTGTGTGTGTGTGTGTCTGTCTGTGTGTGTGCACGCGCACTTTTGCCTTGAAACCGTTAACATAGTGGAATGGTCGTGTGAGATGCGATTGAGGTCATCATGTCTGAAAGACAGACATTGTGTGTGTGTGTGTGTGTGTGTGTGTGTGTGTGTGTGTGTGTGTGTGTGTGTCAAGGGCATTGCTCCAGTTTCTCCCGATCATCACTGGACTCTATTGTATTGGCTGTCAGACCCACGGTCTTTAAAGGCCAGGAGGATTTTATTGGTCTGACCTTATTGCAGACACACACACACACACACACACACAGCATCTGTATTGGTCTGACCTTATTACAGTATCTGTGTTCTTCTGTCTAAGTCTTGCCCTCCTTTCCTCATATTTTTTGCTTGTCCCTCATATTTCTCTCTCTCTCTCTCTCTCTCTGTCTTTTTGTGTGCGTCTATATCTGTCTGTCATTGTGTCTCTCCTCTCTTTGTCTATTTCTGTCTGTCTGCCTCTCTCTCCCTCTATCTTTGTGACATTTCTTTTTCTCTCTCTCTCTCTTTGCCCCCCACCCTCCAAAAACAGGTGATTTCATGTCCTGGTACACATACCACACTCTCTGTCTCTCTGTCTCTGTCTGTCTGTCTGTCTCTCTCTCTCTCTCTCTCTCTCTCTCTCTCTCTCTCTCTCTCTCTCTCTCTCGCTTGCTCGCTCAGCCTCACAATGTTTGTCATGTCCTCTGTGATGGCACAAAATTGTCTTCCTCTTTTGTTTTACTGGATAAAATACGCAGTTGTTTTGTGTTGGACCATGTGATGATTCAATAAAGGGATTTTAAACATTAAATGTCTCTCTCTCTCTCTCTCTGTCTTTCTTTCTTTTTCTCTCCTCCCACCCCACAGGTACTCCATCAACATCCTGCTGAACCATGCCTTCTTCCAGGAGGAGACGGGGGTGCGTGTTGAGCTGGCCGAGGAGGACGACGGGGAGATGATCGCCATCAAGCTGTGGCTCCGCATTGAGGACGTGCGCAAGCTCAAGGGCAAGTACAAGGACAACGAGGCCATCGAGTTCTCCTTCGACCTCAACAAGGACGTGCCCGAAGATGTGGCCCAGGAAATGGTGAGGACTCGCCAATCGTCAAGTGTGTGGGTCTGGGTGTGTGTTTGTGTGTGTGTGTCTGAATGTCTGAGTGCTTGAAAATTTGGCCCAGGTAATGGTGAGGGCTCACAATCAAGTTTGTGTGTGTGTGTGTGTGTGTGTGTGTGTGTGTGTGTGTGTATTGTGTGCCCAAAGATCTGGCCCAGGAGATGGTGAGGATTTAAGATCAAGTGTGTGTGAATTGTGTTCTGTGTGTGTGTGTGTGTGTATTCTTATATGAGAACAGCATACCTGTCAGAGCGACAACAGCGGTGGTATTTCACCTCTGAAAAATATTTGAATCCGGTTTATGAAGAATGCGATTGGTGGCTTCAACTAAAGAATTCAAAATGCGTGCGTGCGTGTGTGTGTATGTTGTGCGTGTGTGTGTGTGTGTGTGTGTGTGTGTGTGTGTGTGTGTGTGTGTGTGTGTGTGTGCGTGCGCGTGCTCACGCAGGTGGAGTCGGGCTATGTGTGTGAGGGCGACCACAAGACCATGGCCAAGGCCATCAAGGACCGCGTGTCTCTGATCCTGCGCAAGCGCGAGCAGCGGCAGCAGGTGCGGGAGGAGCAGGAGAAGAGGAGGCAGGAGGAGGAGGCGCAGCAGAAGGAGGCCCAGCAGCAGCAGCAGCAGCAGCAGGAGGCCCAGCAGAGGAGCACCGCTCCCACACACCCACAGCCCCCACACACACACAGCACCACAGAACCACCAGAGGACACCGACACCGACCCACAGCAGCAGCAGCAGTACCAGCAGACCAGCATCTGTATGACCTGTGCGTACACACACACACTATTTACACACACACACACACACACACACACACACATATGCACACACACAGCAGCAGCAGTAGTACCAGCAGACCTGTGCTTAGCCACATGACCTGTGCGTACACACACGCACACAATTATGCACACACACAGTCGATTTTTATCATGATTTCTTTCTCCTGACACTGACAGTTTAAAAGCAGCTGGATTGATTCTTGATTCTTTCAGGACATTGACATATTTCACAGCACTAACACACACACATACACACACACATACATACACACACACACACACACACACACACACACACACACACACACACACACACACTGCACTTACACACATACACACTGCACTTACACTTTGAACAGTTGAGACTGGACTGCACATTGATATACACACCGGCCTGGCAAATACACTGACCCCAGACACAGCGGTAGAAACATGCAGGACAAGGCAGCATGACCAAGACCACTAAGCAGTCCACTCTGTCTGTCTCTCTCTCCCATTGCCTCCCTCCCTCTCTCTCCCTCTCTGTCTCTCTCTCTCTCTTTCTCCCTCTCTCTCTCTCTCTCTCTCTGACCGCCTCTTTCCCCAACAGCGGAGGGCACAGGAGACAGTGGTCAAGGTTCGTCTGTCGTCTTCTCCGACTCCCACCTGGGCCAAGCCATGTCCTACAGCTCCGCTCCCGCCCCCCAGCAGCCCTCCGGCCAACCGCAGGCCTCCTACCCGCCCCCCGCCGCCCCTCACAGCCAATCCCAGCTGGCGCAGCAGCACCCGGCCTATGCGCAGCAGCCAATGGTGAGTGAGCTCCTGCATGACTGACAGGCATTTGGGGAACTGACAGGCACAGGACCCCACAAGGCCCCCCACAGGTGAGCCCCTCACCTGAGCTCTGGTCTGGACAGGTAGGTATGCACCCCCCCCCCCCCCCCCCCCCCCCCCATATGGCAGGTACAGCGTTTACAATGGAAGTAGATGTAGTATTCAATTTAAGTATGTATGCAAGTACAGGTCTGTAGTTGGTTATAGTATTTAGTATGTATTCAGTTCCAGTATTTAGTATGTATGCAGTTACAGTATTGAGTATGTATGCAAACACTGTGTTGAGTTGTGTGCGCAAGTTTAGTACTAGTATGTATTCAGGTGCAGTATTTAGTATGTAGACAGATACAGTATTGAGTATGTAGGAGCATACAATATTTAGTATGTTTACAGGTACAGAGTTAAGTCTGCATGTACAAAATTGAGTATGTAGGCTTAAATTGAGTACATTATTCATATTTAGTATGTAGTTGGTTACAGTATGTAGTATGAAGGTAGGTACAGTATGTGTGTTGGGAAAGGGGGTTTGTGCACAAGTGTGTGTGGGGAGGGTGGTGTGTATGCTGTGAAGCCGGTGTGGTGTGGTGGATTATGGGTTTGGAGTGGTTGCATGCGTTAACACACACACCGCTGGAGTGTGTGTGCGCGCCTCAGCTACTGCATGAAGATATCAGACGACTGCTTACACCAGAGCACATCCTGGCCTCATCCGGGCCACACCGGTCTGGTACACACACACACACACACACGCACACGCATATACACAGAACAGGAGTGTGATAATGATGGTTGCTGCATGCCGGGAAACCTGACTACACACACACAAACACATACACACACACACACACACACACACACACACACCTCTGACCCAGATACACAGTCACCATGTGACCCACTCCAGTCTGACCCTCTGGCCCCTCCCTCCTCTCAATAGGCCCCTCCCCCTGTTTTTTTTTTTTTTTTCTTTTTTTTTTTTCTCGATAAGAGATCACTTGTGTTTGTAGGCCCTGCCCTCTCCTCACATGGTCCTTGTTGTTATTTTGTCATGCTATTATTTATTGTTAATTTGTGGTTCTGTTGTTCTGTATTTTACCCATGATGCTGTGCAGACAGACGGCCCCCAGCCTCTCCTCTCTCTGCCTTCGGCTAGGTCACATGACCTCGCCAGCCTTCGCCCAGGTCTTTACACACCTGCCTGTGATTTCAACTTATACACAGCCGTAGAAGTGTGTGTGCACACACACTCACACACCTATTCTTATGACACCGATAATGTTCCCAACATGCATCTGTAGGATTTAATTCTTATTGAACCTGTCACTCACCCTCGTATCCCAGTGTGCACCCATGTCACCAACACACACACACACACCAGTACTGCTAAGAGGCTGAGGGTCGTCTGTTAAGATCCTTTTATTTAAGCTTTGTCTTTTGGTTTCCTTTATTTGTATGTATTGTTTTCCCCCAATAAGTTGGATGTTGTCATCTAGGTGTTATCTGTGAACTTTGTGAGAAACCTCCTGTACCTCTCTCTCCCTCTCTTCTCTCTCTTTCTCCTACACTCTCTCCTGAAGAATGGTGATGTTGTGATAGAGGTGTTAGGTCTTGCGTTTGACTCTGAAGTACACCCCCCCCCCTCCATGATCACGTACCCATCCAGCCAAGTGGCAGACATGTTGAGTGTGAGGAGTACGACTTCCCCTCCGTTCCCACCCCCCCACTGGAGCTGTGGGTCACCACAGAGTGTCTGGACCGGCCCCTCTCAGGCACCAGTGTGCCAATCCGATAGATGCCCCATGAACCTCACCTCCTCCTTCAGAGATCCCGCCAGTCAAGTTCTCCTCTCACTGCAGTCCCGTCCGGCGCTCATTCTTCTCACCTTGGGATTAATGGCTAATGGTTATTGGTTCCTCATTTGAACTAAGCCCCTCCCCCACAATCCCTCTAGAACCACACCTCTTCTATTATACGGTCCAATCAGCTCTTTCCTCTCTCTCCCCAGTGGGACGGGTCTTAGCGCCAACCCCCTTGATGCCAGGTTCTGCCTCTCAGTGGGGCGTGTCTCTCTCGAGCATGCCCACTCTTGACCAGTGAAGCCTTAATTCACCCCCTTCTGCTCCTCCTCTACCCTTCTTCCCCTGGCCCCTCCCACCTTTCGCTTTGGCCCCTCCCCCCTCTGTCTCTTGGTCCTTGGCCACTCTTTCCCTGTTGACGCCCACCCTCCCTCCCTGTTGCCTTTGTGGTTGGAGCTGTTTGTCTTACGTCAGTATGACTTCTGCTTTCAGTGTGTATGTGTGTGTGTGTGTGTAAGGACAATGTTGGAAGGAGTGTGGGTTACATGTTCTTTTATCTGTTTTTGTCTATATTTGTGTATTCCACATTTTTTGGTAAAATGTGTCCTGTATATTGCTGTTTATTGATGTAAACTGTACAGATGTTGTTCTCGTGTGTGTGTGTGAGTGTGTGTGAATTGCATATTTCTGTGTGCGTACTGTTTATTTATGTTTGTAGTGTGTGTGTGTGTGTGTTAATTTGTGTGTGCATATTTCTGTGTGTATGTGTACTGTTTATTTATGTGTGTGTCTGTGTGTGTACTCTGTGTGTGTGTGTGTGTGTGTGTGTGTGTGTACTCTGTGTGTGTGTGTTAATGTGCTCTTCCTTCGCCTGCAGCCTGCTCCAGCTGTCCGCCGTGGCCGTAGCATGTCCGTTTGCGTGCCCACCCACTCCGCCCCCCCCTTGCTGCCCTTCACCCCCCCACGGGGGCCCTTCACCCCCCCGCCCGCGCCCTCCCCCCCACCACCGGCCTCGGCGGCGGATCTCCTCCTCCTCGGGGACGATGGCGAGACGTTTGCGGGCCGGCTGTCGCGAGCGCTGGAGTGTGTGCTGCCCCTGCAGTCCGCGCCCCCCCGCTCCCGCCCCCGACGCGCCAGCCTCCCCACCCTCTTTGCCAGCCCCGTACGTCTCTCCCACAGCGCCCCCTACGGGTGACCCAGGGCACTGCCACCACACAGACACCCCCACCCCGCAACACAGCACCGCACAGCACCTGCCACCTCAGACAGGGGATGGAGGGAGGGAGGGGGGGGGGGGTGAGCGAGGGCAATTGGATGGGGAGGGGTTGAATGAGGAGGGGGGTTTGAACTGGGGAGGTCGGAGGTCAGATATGGAGTAGGGAAGGCTCAGACAAAGATGGTAGATATGCCAAGGTCCTTAATGAACAGCCACTTCCTGGTACCACCTTTATGCAGTGCAGAGGCATGCCTTGTAACAGAGGTCTATGGCAGAACCCTAGAGTTGCACAGAATATTAAAAAGCCTTATTTTTCCTAGCAATAGATGTACATTTCGGATATGGTATCATGATTTCCAAATCATCCTGCCCATTTAAGCAAAAAATGACTCCTCTATGAAGAAAACAATAATTCACGTGTGTACAGAGTTTATTTTCGTGTGCGGTAGCTACTACAGCCAACCAAGTGAATGACAAGGCTATTTATGCAACCTGGAACTGATCCCCACTTTGCCCCCATAGACATGAACTACCATTAAGTATCTTGGCCCATCTAGCATCTTTGGCTCAGATAAGGAGTGGCATGAATCAGAGAATGCTACCTCTTCACTGAGAGGGACATCAGCAACACAGAAGCTAAAAATAGACGCTAGAAACAGACAGATAAAGGAGAGACAGGAGGAGGAGGAAGAGAAAAGGGAGAGATGGGAAAAGATGGAGGGTTAGGGAGCGGGGAAAGTGAGGGCTATGAATGCTTGCCTGTGGGGTCTGTCCACTGCTTTAGTAGGTTTGAGGGAATGACGGTGCAGTAGTGTACTGTGTGTGTGTGTGTGTGTTGTGTAAACTGTGTCAGCTAGGAAAGTGGACTTAGCCCCTGTAATCAGATTGAAGCTAATTAGTTTAAAAGCAACCCAGTGCTCCTCTAAGTCCAGAGTCTGTGTGTGCGTGCATTTATTGGTGTACGCACGTGTGTGTGTGTGTGTGTGTGTGTGTGTGCACGCTTGCTCTAAAATGCACTGCAGCTGTGGCAAGAAGTGCTTGAAACACACACACTCTTCTAAAATCCAACGAAGTATTTGAGGGAAATGTGAGGTCTGTTTGAGAGGCACCGAGACAAGCTCACGCTGTGTTCTAGAATTCTCTGCGGACATCATGTTCGCCTGGGCACTCTGGGGCACGTGGTCGTGAAGACTGACCGGTGGTGTCTTGGTCAGGTGATCCTGATTGGGTGGCAGGGATGGCCGACATTCGGTATGGTCATACACTGAAATTGGGTCATATGCTAGTTATGGTTCGGACAGTCTGGTGTCCTCACAGACTAAATAGGAGTCTGGATGCTGAATTAGGGAGTGTTTATCTATAGGGAGTCTTTAGCTATGGGGAGTGTGTAGGTATGGGGGATGTTTAGTTGTGGTGATATCTGTGAAGATACTCATTCATCCAGGTCATGGTAGTCAAAGGAGCTGTAAGTTGTAAGCAACTGGACTTCTTTTGGAGCTTGAAAACGTTTCACCTTTTATCCAAAAGGCTTCTTCACTTCTGGCTTGATGAAGGGAACTAGGAGCTATATCTTTGGAAAACTGGAGGTGTGTCTTGACGTATGTTGGGTGGCTCGTGTGTGCGTATGTGGGACCCTTTTGTCACACGATGAGGGGTGTGGTCTGTTGATGGGAGCAAGGAGATATAGCTCCTTGCTCCCATCAACAGACCACAACTGAAGAAGCCTTTTGGATGAAGGCCTTCAAGCTCCAAAAGAAGTCCAATTGCTTACAACTTAGCTCCTTTGACTTGTGGTGGGGATATTTAGGTATAGAGGAGTGTTTAGTTGTGGTGGGGTGTTTTCGGTATGGGAGGTGTTTAGGTATGGGCGGGGGGTATTTAGACAGTCTACAGGTATTGAGGCGTGTCAAGGTGTGAATTGGTGACCACTCAAATCCTGTCTGAGGTGGCGGAGTGTGTGTTGAGTGTGTGTGCACCATGTCTTGTGTCTCCTGGCAGCTGTCCTGGGCTCACGCTAAATGCAGACTGAGTGCCCCCCCCCCACCCAAATCCCACCCCCACCCCCATCCCAAAGCCCTGAGACACACACTGCTGCTGTCACATCACGCCCGCCCTCATTACCCCATTCCTCTTGGGGGGGAAGCCCACTAAAGCCTGATTTCATACACAGCCTGCTGTCAAGCAGCAAAAACAAGTGTGGCGCAGGGCGATGACATCATCAGAAAGGGACGTGGTGTGACAGTTGCCATGGTGTCTCCGCCTCTCTCTTCCTCTCTCTCTCTGTGACTCAGCTGTATTTAGCTTTTCCTCCTTTAAGCTGTCATCTCTCCCTGTCATTGTCACACCCTCAGCACTGTCACCTTCTCCTGTCACCTTCATTCTCACACGCTCATATACACACACACACATACAAACACACACATACACACTCGCGCACACACACTCTACTCTACTGTGCTCCTGTGAGTTCTCAATGCTAAGAGACTGGCTCTGTTTCTTTGCTGTTGTTATGGGATATAAATGTTCTAATGATGATGACTATGCAGCCCCACCTCCACCCCCACTCTTACTCCCCCTCTTTTTCTCTCAGCTTCTCTGTTTCCTCTCCTCTCTTATCTCCTCCCTCTTCTCTGTTTTTCTGGATGTGCTTTTTGTGCTCTTAAAAGTGGCTCTTCTGCTCTTTGTCCTTTCTTTCTGTCTTCAACCCTCCTTTTTCTCTTTAAGTCGCTCGGTCTTCCACCCTTCTCTCTCTGTGTCCCTGTATTCCACCTTTCTTTCTGTGTGTGTCCCTGTATCCCACCTTTCCCTTTTTGTGTGCCCCTCTCTTCCACCATTCTTTGTGTGTGTCCCTGTATTCCAAACTTCCCTCTCTGTTTGTGTCCCTGTATTCCACCCTTCCCTTCTTGTGTGTCCTTGTATTCCATCCTTCCCTCTCTCTGTGTGTCCCTGTATACCACCCTTTTTTCTCTTTGTGTCCTTGTATTCCACCCTTTTTTCTCTCTGTGTCCTTGTATTCCACCCTTCTCTCTCTCTCCATGTGTCCTTGTATCTCTTTTATGTTGCCCTGCCTTCTCCCTTCTCTCTTTCTCCAAGTTGCTAAGTTCTCTCTCACTGTATTCTGTCCTTCTTTTTCTCTTTCACCCAATTCTACCCTTCTTTCTCTCTTTCACCCTATCTTGTATTCCATCCCTCTTTCTCTCTCTTTCACATTTTACTGTCTTATACCCTTGTGTCTTTCTCTCTTTCCATTTTACTGTCTTATTCCTTCTCTACTTTCTCTTCCTCCCTGTCCCTGTATTCCACCCCTCTCTCTCTCTCTCTCTCTCTCTCTTTCACGTTGTCCTGTCTTCTGTCTCTTTTAAAGTTGCTCTGTCTTTATGTTGTCACGGCAGCCGGCGACGGTGAGTCACGCGTTCGGCAGCGTTGGAGCTCCGGGCCCCCCTGGCCCCCCCACAGCCGCCCCGCTGGTCTCCATGGAACCCCAACCGCCGCCGTCACTCTTTTACCCCCCCCACCCGGAGCGGCCCGTCTCTTTCTCGCCCCCGCCCTGCTGCCCCCCGCCCCCCAAGGGCCTGTCCCAGCGCCGCAAAAGCACCTCCATCCTGGAGGCCCACACGCGCCACTTCCAGCCCGCCTACCGCAGCTACGGGGCCAGCCTGCACCCCTTCTCGGCCGGGGGTGGGGCGCTGGGGCCCGAGGCCGCGGGGGGGCTGGACACACCCCTCTTCCTGCCTCTGCACCAGGAGGAGGCCGTGAGGCGCCTCAGCCTCAACCAGGCGGCCCTGCTGGACCACTACGAGGCGCTGGCCTACGGGGGCTATCCTCTGGCCGCGCACCCCCACGCCCACCCCCACGCACACGCCCACCCCCACGCACACCCCCTCAGCCAGCTGGGCTTTCACCACCACCTGGCCTACGAGCAGCCGCCGGCCCCCCCGCCCGCCTACCTGCACCCCCACCTGCAGGGTCACCACATGCGCCTCACGCACAGCCCCGTGCCCCCGCTCGCCCCCACCCCCATGACACAGCAACAGCAGCAGCAGGTCCCTCCTCCACCCTCTTCTGCACCCACGGCCACGTCAACACAGGAGGCCTACCAGCCGCACTCTTTCCCCCACTCCGCCCCTCCGATGCTGGCCGAGGCCCCTCCAAGCGCCGTCTTTGACTTCCACATGCACGCTGCTGCACTGCCACCCCAGCCTGACCCCTCCGGAGCGCTCCTGGGGCCCAGACTGTACCGCGTCCGGCGCGGCTCCATGGAGCTCGGTCTGGAGGAGGGGGGGGCGGCGTGCGGTGGGGGAGGGCGTCTGCAGCCGGTGACGGAGGAGCTGTACAGCTACGTGAGCCCCGAGATGCCCCTCCCGCCGGGCAACCTGTTGCTCCTGCACGCCAACAAGGAGCGCAGCCCCGACCTGGACCCTTCCAGCGACTCGCTGGCCTCCTCGGACGCCGGAGAGTTCCACTCGCCCCCCCCGCTGGCCATCCCGCACCGGCCCTCGCTGGACGCCTCCGCTGCCCAGGCCATCCCGCTCCCGCACCCGTCCTACGAGCCCGCCGGCCCCCCCACGCTGGACGGACACCCCCCGAGCCAGCCCGCCTTCCTGGACCCGCCTCTCGGATCGGCGGGACCGCCACCCCTGCTGGCCAACTTGCTCCACTGCAGCTGGGCACGAGCCGCCGACCTCATGTACCACGAGCACCCCCCCGCCCCCCCTCAGGGCGCCTCTCTGGTACTGAGACACACCTGTACCTGCCCACCCCACCCCACCCCCCCTTCCTACCCGACATCCCACCCCAACCCCCCCCTCACTATCCTCCCCCCGTCCCGTGATTGAGTCTCTGTCTCTGGTTGTGGTTTTAATCGTCTCCAGCTGGTGCCCAGGCTACTGACCTCACTCAGCTCCTGCCTGGACCCCACACACACACACGCACGCACGCACACATGCACGTACACATGCACACACACGCACACATACATGCACACATACATGCACAGGAAGGCGCAGAAGCACATGTACTTACACACACATGCACACAGAAACACACAGATTTGTACATCTATACACAGACAAACATAGACACACTAAATCACACAACAATAACAGTAGATTGTATTTATACAGCGCACACACACACACACACACACACACACACACACAAATAATGTTCAGTGTGTGTTGTGGAGTCCCGCTGCAGCTGAGCTGAGGTCAGTTCGTTAGTGAAACAGGAGCTGCTGTAGCAGTAGGTGCCTCAGAGGGGTCACTCTCTCGAACCCGCTCCACACACACCCCGCCCCCTCACACTCGCACCCACTGAGGTGTGTGTGTGTGTGGTCCATATGTAAGTAGTGGTTTGTGTGTATGCCCATATACGGCCATATGTCAGACGTGTGTGTTTGCGCCCCATCATCTAGCCTGCATCTGAGCGTGCTCGGACTGTACATACAAATCCAGAGGCGTTATCGCGAGACCTGGACCAGTTAAGCTAGCAAGTGTGTGTTCGTGTGTGTGTGTGTGAGTGCAGCAGTGTGTGTGTGTCCGCATATTTTGCATCAAACCTGCATGACGTGACGGGCTGTTAAAAGCCACACAGGATTCCCTGAAGCAACACACTGCCACACCCTCTCTCAACTCCCTAAGCCTTGGTTCACCAGTGAGTCCTATATGAAGTAGTCTTGGTTAACTAATGGGTCATTTTTAAAGCAGCCTTGGTGAACCAATGAGTCCTTAGAGTAGCCTTGGCTCAACAATGAGTCCTTTTCAAAGTAGCCTTGGCTAACCAATGAGTCCTCCTTCACCAGTGTGTCCTTGTTGAGTAGACTCACCTACAAGTCCTTTTTAAGTAGCCTTGGCCTGCCAGTGTGTTCTTATTAACCAGCCTTGGCCCACCAAAGCATCCTTGTTAAGTAGCCTTGGCACGTTAAAGCATCCTTGTTAAGTAGCCTTAGCATGGCAAATCATCCTTGTTAAGAAGTCTTGGCACGGCAAAGCATCTTTGTTAACCAGCCTCGGCTTACCAAAGCGTTCTTGTTCAATAGCTTGGGCTCGCCGATGTGTCCTTAAGGATTTGTATGAGCGAACACACACCAGCATACAGCACAAGCGTGGGGTGGGGGCGGGTTTGTTGGAGTTGTTCTAGCCCCTCTCCTCTGTAGCGCGACAGGCTTCCGTGTTGCGTCCATCGGTGTTAATCTTATCTTAACCGCTTCATGTGTAGCAAGCTACCCTGGGCTCTCGGCTGGAGATGGTTAAAACAGAGGCTATCTCGCTCCATTGATCATGTCTGGATTTGGTGAGAACGGAGGCCACCTGTCTCGATTGATCATGTCTGACACAAGACAGTCTGTGCACAAAAACAGGAAATACATTTCTGCCACAGCACTTACTGGCTTTGTTGTGTTTCATTTCTGTAATTGTTTTATTTTTTAAAATTAATATTTAATTATCATTATGTCTATTTATTTTTTCTTAATTTGTGTGTTTTTATTTTTTCCTGGGGTCCTGAGTTGAAATGTTTTAACCCCTTAGAGTGCTGACCAGGGAGCCAATAAGTGCCCTCCTCTTCCTCTTCCTCTCTTGTTCATTTCCTTTTCCTGTTTTTTTTTACTTTCATTTCTTCTTTGTTTGTTTCAATGAGTTGATCATGTTGTGTCTTTGTTTTGCCCAAAGTGTGTCTGTCTGTATAAGAGGATGATCTGTGCTGAGGGAAGGTAAGGTGATTGGCCTGCTGCTGATATACTTGTATCTCCTCTCCACGGGAGGTGGTATAACCACGGAGGTGGTGCTAGCAATCCACGCCAGCTATTGAAAGTGAAGCCAGGGGGCCGAGGCTTATGAATTTGGGTCTACGAAGATGGCCGACATGAGTTGAAGCCTGTGAGGTCATGTGACTGGCAGCCATCTTGGTTTACCCCAAAAATATCAGGCTTCAAACCAATGACTGTCTACATATATTCATTGGCTTTAACTGGCTGGAATGCTGACCCCTCCACTGGTTCTCTCCTCCCCGGAAGAGAGTGAGAGACAAGTATACGTGGGAACAGCCCCCCCAGGGCTTTAGTAGCTCCCCCTAGAGGTGTGGGGGCTTAGCAGCAGAGCCACTATGATGATGATGATGATGATGATGATGATAATGATGATGGTGATGATGATGATGACGATGATGAAGGTGTTTAGGGGCCACACAACCGTCTCTCAGAGGAGTGACTAACCCTCACCCTAAAACACACCAATCAGGTGCAGATCCTCACTGCATGTGTCCCACTCACCCCACCTAACCCCCCTGTGTGTGTGTGTGTGTGTGTGTGTTTGTGTGTGTGTTCGTGTGTGTGTGTCAACATGTTCATCCGGCCTGCACGCTGGATGCTAGATGGGTGTGTTTGTGTAGGTTTTGTGTGTATGTGCTTACACAAAGGAGCTGGTACCAGCAAGTTTGTGTGTGTATGTGTGTCTGTGTGTGTGTTGGTCTGTGGTTGTGTGTGTGTGTGTTGGCTGAATTAAAGATTCTCTCATTGTCTAATCTCCTTTTTGTGTCTCTTTGTTGCTATTTCTCCACATTTCCTTCTTCTGGCCTCTTTCTTCTCCCTCTTCATCCTTCTCTTTCTTTCCTTCTTTCTCTCTCTCTCTCTCTCTTATTCACTGTCTTCCTCTCTCAACATCTCTCTTTCTCCCTCCTTCTTTCTCCCCTCCTTTCTCCGATCGTCTCTGCCTCTCCATCCATCCCTCCCTCTTTCTTTCCTTCTCTCCTCACCATCCCTCTTTCTCTCCTCTGTCTCCTCCATCCCTCTCTTCTCTCCATCTTTCTATCTCTCCCTTTCTTCTCTCCTTTGTTCTCTCTCTTCTTTCTCTCAGGTATCAGCTCCTCCGTGTTCCTCTGCTCCTGCTGTGGCCTCCAGCTCCCAAACAGCTCCAGCTCTACCACAGCAGCAGGTGAGAGAGTCTCTCCGTCGTGTGTGTGTGTGTGTGTGTGTGTGTGTGTGTGTGTGTGTGTGTGTGTGTGTGTGTGTGTGTGTGTGTGTGTGTGTGTGTGTGTGTGTGTGTGTGTGTGTGTGTGTGTGTGTGTGTGTGTGTGTGTGTGTGTGTGTGTGTGTGTGTGTGTGTGTGTGTGTGTGTGTGTGTGTGTGTGTGTGTATGTGAGATCCTCTGTCCTGGGCCAGGCAGCTCCAGCAGGTAAGGGCTCTCGATTTTGTGTGTGTGTGTGCACCAGGTAAGTGCTCTTAGTCAAGTGTGTACCAGGTAAGGTGCCTTCTGGTGTGTGTGTTTCTGCACGCCTCAGATAAGGCTCTGTGATCGTCACCCACTGAAGGCGGAGGGGGGACTGGGCCAACACTACCTTCAAGCTCCCCTCTGGTGGAGTCTCTCCCCAGTGTGTGTGTGTGAGATGCTGTCTCCTGCCCCGGTGTGTGATGGACTAGGTGTGTGTGTCTTACACTGTGTTGTCGTTCTGTTTCTTATAGTATGGAGGTTACTACGCCCAAGCCATCCCCTCACAGGTACACCAGCCCAGCCCATTCCTCTCTCTCACACAAACACACACACACACCTCCAAAACTGCTTACACACATCTTACACACACACACACCTCCTATTGTACACACACACCACCTCCAAATGCTTTCACACTTACATTACACACACACACACACACACACACACACACACACACACACACACACACACACACACACACACACACACACACGTCCCATTCCTCAGCCCCAACCCCACACCACTGTCTTCTTCCATCACTGCACCTCTCTCCTATCTTCTCCCTCTACTCTTTCGTTCACAACATTATTCTCTGTATCTCTCCCTCTTCTCTCTCTCCCTCTGTTCTCTCCTTCTCTGGCGTTCACCATCCATTCCTCACTCTCATTCTTTTTCCTTTCTTCCATCTCTCTTATCTTTCTGTTCTCGCTCTCCTATCCGTCTGTCCCTCTCCTTTCCCATGCCCCCCCCCCCCCCCAACCCCGACTCTGTTGGTGTAGTCACATGCCTCCTCTTAGTAAGAAATGGACTGTTTTTTTGAAACTTAGGTGTGTGTGTGTGTGTGTGTGTGTGTGTGTGTGTGTAAGAGAGAGAAATGCACACATTTTAACTGCCATGTCTCCTGTTGGTAAGTCTCTTGGAATGTTATATATGCTAACACCATGTGCTATAGGTTATCCTGGACACACACACACACACACACACACACACTATTGGAAGCAGATGTAGGTCAGGTTGTGTACTAGCTGTGCAGTTTAGCATGACTCACATCTGCTATGCATTCAGAAGGCATGTTGGTATGGACAGACAACCAATGACTGTGTGTGTGTGTGTGTGTCTAGGTGCCCACCACCCAACCTGCGGTCACTGTGCCCGTCCAACAGCAGACCAGCTGCCAGGCCCAGAGCAGCACACACACTCCTGCAGCACTGCCATCACAGGTACACACACACACACACACACACACACACACACACACACACACACACACACACACTCCTGCAGCACTGCCATCACAGGTACACACACACACACACACACACACACACACACACACACACACACACACACACACTCCTGCAGCACTGCCATCACAGGTACACACACACACACACACACACACACACACACACACACACACACACACACACACACTCCTGCAGCACTGCCATCACAGGTACACACACACACACACACACACACACACACACACACACACACACACTCTTGCAGCACTGCCATCACAGGTACACACACACACACACACACACACACACACACACACACACACTCTTGCAGCACTAGCATCACAGGTACATACACACACACACACACACACACACACACACACACTCTTGCAGCACTAGCATCACAGGTACACACACACACACACACACACACTTGCAGCACTGCCATCACAGGTACATACACACACACACACACACACACACACACACTCTTGCAGCACTAGCATCACAGGTACACACACACACACACACACACACACACACACTTGCAGCACTGCCATCACAGGTACATACACACACACACACACACACACACACTCTTGCAGCACTGCCATCACAGGTACACACACACACACACACTGCTGTCATAGGGACACGCACACACACAGACACACACACAAGCACACTCCTGCAGAACTGACACCACACGTGCTCTTTCAGCACTGCCATCAGAGGTACACACACATACACACGGACAGATCTGCTTTTACATGTAAACACACACCTTGTACACACATACATAGCACACCACACCACACACTTCTTCAGCACTGCCATCACAGGTACACATACATACACACACACACACACACACACACACACACACACACACACACACACACTCTAACACACACCACATCAGAGCCTCCACCATGTACACACCCATGGTGTACAAACACACCCAGACACCACCTGAGCACCACCTAAGTATGTACTATAATGCATGTGACTGTTTTCAGTTCTGTGCCTCTTGCTGCTGTATCTGTGTGTGTGTGTGTGCCCTGTTTCTAATGCTGTATGTGTGAGTGTGTGTGCTCTGTTCCTGTTGAGGTACTTGGCCTCAATGCTGCATCTTTTGTGTTATTTGTGTCTGCAGATGTGCTTGCATGTGTGTGTTTTTCTGATCTGATGTGCGTGTGTGTCTCTGCATGTCTGTGGCAGAGTGGCCCACCTCTACTGTCGCCTTGTGCACACACACACACACACACACACACACACACACCCTCCACCAGCACAGAGTGCCTCTACTACCTGTATCAGACTGCTCACACACACACATACACACACTCTCACACAAGTACGCACTCTTACACAGCACAGAGTGCCTCTACTTCCTCTACCACATTGTTCACACACACAGACACACACACACACACCCTCATGGAGTGTCCAATGGCTCAGTGCTTCCTGTAGCAGGCCGCTCACACACTGGGCTGCAGGTGCTGACCAGAGCTCATGGTGCACTCCATTTGTCTCGCCAGCCGAGATTCTGAGGTCACACTGACCTCACCTCTGCTTAAAAACACAACAAAACGCGTTGTGTGCGTTCCATATGCAAAAGTGTATTTTACGAATAACGTGACTGTAATAGTACATAGTATTGACTAAAACAACACTGATTATATGTGCAAGCCTGATGACAACACCAAACATCATGACAACATATAAATGAAAAATGTCGTAGTATTCACTCCACGTGCTTGAACTGTGCAGCCATCTTGACCTTGTGTGTGTTGTGTTGTGTTGTGTTGTGATGTGACCATTAGCATGTGGTGGTGTGTAGTTGTGCTGTTGGTGTGTGGTGTGTTGTGGTTTTGTGTGTGTGTGTGAGTGTGTGAAAGTTGTTACTGGATGGTCAGAAGTTTCGTTTTAGAGCTTCTAAGCTGAGCTTGACCAATAACTGCTCATATAACTGACTCGTAACAGACTCATATCAGTTATACTATTCCAAAATTTAAACAATTGGAAAAAGATGGATATTAGTGTTTTTTTTACCAGAACATATAAATGATATTCTCAAACAGTTAGCACATAAAGGGATGATTATCACCAGGTGTGTTTGTCTGAAGAAATATTTTGTTTATGGATAAAATAAATACATGAAGTCTACATTGAATGTGCCGAAATCGAGGAGTTGAGTATATCTCTTTCAACATCAAACAAGCTGCGATCTTCAGTCCTCATTTATGGGTCAAGCTTCACCTAAGAGGCTTGAAGAAGTTGCCTGTGCTTGTGTTTTCATCCTGTTGTAGTTGCATCCTCACATGATTGTGATCGTGGTGTTGGTTTGCTGGTGTAGCTGTTGTTTGTGTTGTGTTGTGTTGTTGGTTGTTTGTCGCATTCTAGGATCATACTTTTTCCTTTTGGCAGGCTACTCTGGCTGTGTACAGCATTAAGTCAAAAGCAGAACAACTACATTTCGGATTAGCTGGGTTCCAGAACACTGAGTTTCTTATTTTATTGTCCTTGTAGAGGACCACTCTTTGAATAGGACCATACAAAAGTTTATTTTGTTCAACTTCAAGTATCTGTTTGAAGTTATCCATCCTCATCCAACAGCCTGTTTAGTAATTTGTTGGGCTCGTTGAAACGCTACCATAATATCTCCATGGTAACAGGTCTCCAGACTGCATTTATGTAATTAGCCTACACACATAGCCTACATATTTACATACAATGCACTTCAAAACATCTTCAGGCCCTAATGTTTCTAAAAAAAAAAAGACCATGCGTGTACCATGCATGAAAAAAAAGAGTCTATTTCTACAGCTTTAGTGTGTCTGTATGTAGCTCTGTTGCAACTGGTGTAGCTAGTTCCATTGATTATAGTGGAAGCTAATTGTTATGGCAAATACGTCTTTGACTTAATGCATCTGTAACGCATCTGGTGTAGCCTCCCTGTTAATTGTTTTGGTGTGCTGCATCCTGGTGCATGCTGACATCAGCATCATGTTTTCCCCTCCCATCTCACCATTATGACATCATTTGGTGTCATGTGATATCGTTATCCAATAAGCATCATCCTCTGCACCAAGCCCCTCCCATCTGTCAGTCAAACTGACTCCGCCCCTTACTTTTGTGCCAATCCCAGACTTGCACCGGTGCTCAGGCTTCGCCCGCTGTGGTGCATGTTTCCATGACGCCTGTTCCCATGACGACCCCTGCGACCTTTGCTCCTGCGACCTTTGCCCCTGCTCCGCTTCCCGTATCCGTGGCGCCAGGCTTGGCTCAGCAACAGGCAGCGGCTCCGATGGCAACCCAAAAACCAGTTCCTCCAGTCACCCCAAAACCAGCGGTGGCCCCAGTGGCAGTCACTGCTACGCCCCCCAACCTGCCCCCAGTGGCACCCCCTGTTGGAGTGGGGGTGTCCGTGCCTTTCACCTCCCCCCCAGCAGCAGCAGCAGCAGCAGTGCCTTCTGGAACTGCTGTCCCTGTAAAGGCCACACCCAGTGTTCCTCCTCCTGCTCCTCAAAAGGCCACACCCACTGCTGCTCTGCCCCCAAAGGCCCCACCCACTGCTGCTCTTCCCCCAAAGGCCCCACCCACTGCTGCTCTGCCCCCAAAGGCCACACCCACTCCAGCCCTTCCCCAAAAGGCCACACCCACCGCTGCGCCTCCTCAAAAGAAAATCCCAGCTGTGACCCCTGCCCCTGCCGAACCACTCGCACCCATGAGGGACCCCCCAACCCAGGTTCAGATTTGTCAGAGTGTGTGTGTGTGGAGGCGTGTGTTGGTGTTTGGAGGGTTATTGTGTTGGTGTGCTATTAGTGTATGTGTGCTGAGCAGTGTTGCTGTGTGTTGAGCAGTGTTTGTGTGCTAAGGAGTGTCTTTGTCCATTTGCAGTGTGCTACATATACATAGTGACCCAGGTGTGTGTTCTGGTGAGACATGAGGGTTCCGATCAATGGATTATATATCGCAACAGATTCTATAGATTAACAGATTATATAGATCAGTAGATTATGTTAATCAGATTGCAGCTCCCAGGCCAAAGCCTAATAATAGTGAGACTTGTACATTATGTTCATTCAATATACACAGACTGATATATTTCAAATGTTTCTTTCTTTAATCTTCATGATTGTAACTGACAACTAATGAAAAGCCCAAATTCAGTATCTCAGAAAATTAGAATGTAATTTTTTACAGACCGATACAAATCGAGATATCTGGAAATGTTGCCCAGCTGTAGTATGTACATAAAAAGGTATGAACATGTACAGCCCTCAATACTATACTTAGTTGGGGCTCCTTTTGCCTAATTTACTGCAGCAATGCGGCGTGGCATGGAGTCAATCAGTCTTTGGCACTGCTCAGATGTTATGAGAGGCCAGGTTGCTCTGATACTGGCCTTTAACTCTTCTGCATTGTTGGGTCTGGCATATTGCATCTTCCTCTTCACAATACCGCATAGATTTTCCATGGGATTGAGGTCAGATGAGTGTGCTGGCCAGTTAAGGTACTGGTATCTTTGGCACTGTGTGCAGTTGCCAAGTCCTGTTGGAACATGAAATCTGCATCTCGATAAAGTTGGTCAGCAGCAGGAAGCATGAAGTGCTCTAAAACTTGCTGGTAGACGGCTGCATTGATCTTGGACTTCAGAAAACACAGTGGACCAACACCAGCAGATGACATGGCACCCCAAACCATCACTGACTGTGGAAACTTTACACTCGACCTCAAGCAACGTGGATTCTGTGCCTCTCCTCTCTTCCTGAAGACTCTGGGACCTTGATTTTTCCAAGGACATGCAACATTTACTTTCATCTGAGAACATAACTTTGGACCACTCAGAAGCAGTCCAGTCCTTTTTGTCTTTAGCTCAAGCAAGATGCTTCTGATGCTGTTTTTTGTTTGAGTGGCTTGACACAAGGAATGCGACAGCTGAAACCCATGTCTTGCATACGTCTGTGCATGGTGGTTCTTGAAGCACTGACTCCAGCTGCAGTCCACTCTTTGTGAATCTCCCCCACATTTTTGAATGGGTTTTGTTTCACAATCCTCTCCTGGGTGTAGCTATCCCTATTGCTTGTACACTTTTTTTACCACATCTTTTTCCTTCCCTTTGCCTCTCTATTAATATGCTTGGACACATAGCTTTGTGAATAGCCACCCTCTTTAGCAATAACCTTTTGTGTCTTTTGGACAACTATAAGGTCAGCAGTCTTTCCCATGATTGTGTAGCCTACAGAACTAGATTGAGAAAGACCTTTGCAGGTGTTTTGAGTTAATTAGCTGATTAGAGTGTGGCACCAGGTGTTTTTAATATTGAACCTTTCCACAATATTCAAATTGTTTGAGATATTTTGGGTTTTCATTAGTTGTCAGTTAAAATCAATAAATCAAAAGTAAACACTTAAAATCTGTCAGTCTGTCAGACTTAGCCCGAGTATTATATATATCTGATGACCGTTTACTCTGGGCTTTATTTTGTCACTTGCGCCTTTTGTGTCTTATCCCTATGTTCTGAGACTGTTGGTTCTAATTCACTGCAATGTTGATGGAAAACTAGCATGTAAAAAAAAATTGTGCATCAGCATGTAGACCTTTATTTTTAATTGGCTAGAATCATTGTCAATGGAAAACCATTTTAATGCGTCTTATATTGCTCTAAATTGATTTGACCTTACAGCTAATTTCCTTGAATATCTGATGGAAGTCGGACTAGTCTGTCCAAACCTGTGTTTGCATTGCACAGTTCTATCTGCCCTATATACTATTGTCTGCCCTCTAAATCCCTCCCACTCTATCCTTTACCTGTCCTCTGTGTAACTGGGCCCCTCTCTTAGACTGGCACTAAGGCCTGTAGTATCACCCAAATGCCCATGTAACCACTCCTATAGGCCCTCATTCACACCGATAGGCCCTGCAATCCACTACTATAGGCCTTCATTTATCAAACAAACATTGAAACCTTCACGAATTTGAGCAAAGAAACCAATTTACAAGAGGGCTCACATGAGGTTTAAGAAACCTGCGTTTCGCTCAAAGCATAATTGTGGATCACTAACAAAAAGTGCTAGCATTACTTCAGTTAACACCAGCAAGTTTGCAAAGTTAACTGAGCCAGCTAAGTATCCTAATGGCACAGAAAGGACACTCTCCCCTCACCCACACATGCGCTGACCTCTCTCATGAGACAACTAGAACAACTTCTATGCTTAACTTTCTCCCACTCTCAGTAAGAGCTCATAAGTTGCTTGTTATTAAAATTAGTGGCTAGCTAGCGATTAGCAATACTGCTGGAATAAATAGAATGGTAGCTTTGGTAACCAGTTTGACCTGATGTGTGAGCACTGAGACTTTATCTGTGGCCCTGGCCGTTGAAGTGAAAATGCTGACAGGGCAATAGTTTCAGGTTTTAGCCCCCTATAAGCGTAGCCCAGTCCAGTATGAACACCTTACACAAGCTAGGCTTAAGTTCAAGCACCAGGTATAGCCCACAGTATAAACAGGGCTATTATGTGAAAAAAACAGACTATTTTTTAGCCCCAGATAGCCAGAAGGGATTTGAAAATTAGACTTTATTTTCCAGACAAATCCAATCGTTTACTGATATAGGCCTAAAGATGTTAAAATGACCAAGTTCATACAGAAAACTCTTGAGTGATGCTGTTAATTGGTCATGACAAAAAGATCTTCTCCCCTTAACAACAGGCTATTTCAAATCTGCGGTCTGCTGTCAGACTCTGGTTGCTCCTGCACTATGTCAGCGTATTCTTGTTCTATCCTCCTCCCCAGCTCCGCCTGTCTAGATCTGCTTAGGATAAAGGGGATTTTTGTATTTTCTGCTTGTATCTTTATTTTTTCCTGGCACCAATTTCAGTGTAACTTGTGTTTCTAATGCAGCTTCAATTTTGCAGCTTTCAGAGGACGATCTTGAGCAGATCTAGGCCACTGTGGCCAAGCATACTACCTTGTCCTTAGACTAATAAAATCTTGACTATTATTTCTGAGAGTTTCCTGTCTGAAATGGTATCATTACAAAAATCACAGGGCACCATTTTCAAATGCTTATGAAAATCTAAAACTATCGATATTAATTAGTCACCCCTGTATTGCTATATTTTATTAAATAGGCTATTTAACTTTGCAGTTCTTTGCAAGCCCTAAATTCTCCTAAATTGTGCACCGAGACCTGATGTGAAATTTAATCACTCTTCAAATTTATAAATACCAAACTTTACTTAGAAATCAAGTTACACCCTTGGTATGCTCATTGTCTGTCATACACACGTTTGATAAATGAGGGCCATTCTGTGTAGTAGTGTTAATCTGGCTACTAGCAGTGTTAATCTGTGCAGTAGTGTTAATCTCTTTTTAAATGGTGTCACCCATAGGCTACACCGGGTGTGAAACCGACAAAGAAGTTATTGCTTCGTGCTTGTTTTTCTGTTTAAAAGACTGGTCCTTTTTTGGAGCGTCCTTTTACAGTTAAGGCTATTGTAATAGTGTACGGTCTCCTCCAGTTCCATGTCCTTTGTAGCCTCAGGGTTAGTTTGTCCAGTAAATCTGTCCAATAGTGTTGATCTGTGGTTGTGCAGTGTTCAGTGTAAATCTGTCCACAAGAGTTCATCTGGGCACCAGTAATGAAAATCTGTCCAGTAGGTTTAATCTGCCCACTAGTAGTGTTAGTAATTGTAAATATGTGGCAGCAGTGTCAATCTGTCTGGTAGTGAAATGAGCTAAGTTGTAAGCAACTGGGCTTCTTTTTTGTAGCTTGAAGACGTTTCACCTTTCATCCAAAAGGCTTCTTCAGTTGTGAAGGTGAAGCGTCTTCAAGCTACAAAAAATGTCCAGTTGCTTACAACTTGGCGCATTTGACCAACATGACCTGGATGAATGAGAATCTTCACAGACATTCTGTCTGGTAGCGTTAGTCTGTGCAGCAGTGGAAATTTGTGTACAAGTGTTAATCTATGCTCCAGCAGGATCCTTCTTTTGAATCCTAACCACTTTTTTTCATGTGACAACACAGCCTACCCAGAATGCACCTCAGCCAGGTTCAGCGGAGCAGGCTCAACTCCAGCTACCACCAGTGACCTCCTCAATTGAGAGGTAAGGCGCACGCACGCACGCACGCACGCACACACACACACACACACACACACACACACACACACACACACACACACACAGGTGCAAAGTTGTATGAAAAACTGATCTGAGTGAGAGATCACATCGACAGGATCTTTGCCCTTCCTTATATCTATCTTCATGTGTCTTTGCGTGTGTGTGTGTCCTCACATGTGTGTGTGTGATTTCCTCAGTGGTCACTCTGACGTGGCGTCGGGCCTGAGTGACGGTAACGAGGGTGGCATGGCGACGAGTGGGCGTCACGAGGGCCGGTCGGTCAAGAGGGACAGGCGCAGGTCGGTCAGGAGCCGCTCGCGCCACGACAAGCTGGGCAAGGCCAAACTCAACGTCCTCAACGTGAGTACACCATACACACACACACACACACACACACACACACACACACACACACACACACACACATGCACATACACACACACACACACACACACACATATACATGCACACAAACACCCACACCACCACGATGCCAAATTTAACATCCTCAACGTGACCAAACACACTCATACATCTTACACACAAACTCATTCTCAAGCCAAGATGATCTGAGGAAATATTTGTGTGTTTGTGAAAAAGAACACTGGTTTTGATGTACATTGGACCAGAAATAGTTGATTACTAGTTGTGGTGTGTTCGTTTGTGTGTGTGTGTGTGTGTGTGTGTGTGTGTGTGTGTGTGTGTGTGTGTGTGTGTGTTTCAGATCTCCAACATGGGTGACCGTGTGGCAGAATGCCAGCTGGAGACACACAACAGGAAGATGGTGACCTTTAAGTTTGACCTTGACGGAGACAACCCTGAGGAGATCGCCCAGATTATGGTACGGTCACTCTCCTGGGCGCACAGTGCTGGCTTGGTGTGTGTGTGTGTGTGTGTGTGTGTGTGTGTGTGTGTGTGTGTGTGAGAGAGTCAAAGGGGTGTGTGTTGATGTACTGGGTGAAAGACAAAGCTGTGTCTGTGTATGTGTCGATGTACTGGGTCAGAGGCAAAGGTGTGTATGTGTGTGTGTTGATGTACTGGGTGAGACAAAGGTGTGTGTGTGTGTGTGTGTGTGTGTGTGTGTGTGTGTGTGTGTGTGTGTGTGTGTGTGTGTGTGTTGACGTACTGGGTGAGAGGCAAAGGGGTGTGTGTATGTGTGCATGTGCAATCTGCAGTCTTTGTATCTGTGCTATCTATAGTATGTTTAAGCTGAGTGCTATGTTTAACTGTGTGTGTGTGTGTGTGTGTGTGCAGGTGGAGAGTGAGTTCATTCTGGAGAGTGAGCGGGAGTCGTTTATCGAGCAGGTGCGGGAGGTCATTGAGACGGCTGACGAGAGAGGACTGGAGAGAGAGGGTGGCCAGGTAACACACACACACACACACACACACACACACACACACACACACATACACACACACACACACACACACACACACACACACACACACACGTACATACACACACAAAAATACACACACATACACACAGAAACACACACACACATAGAAGCACATATACGCACTCATACACACACACACACACACTATATATACATATACACACACACACACAGACTTCTTTGTTACTCTCTCCACTCTCGCCACCCATACTTTTCTTTAATTCTTTATTTTTTTCTTATTTGTGTTGTAGCTTCCTCCTGACCATGAACAGCAAGCCCCAGATTCAACTACCATCCCCACAGGTGAAGACACACACACACACACACACAAACACACACACACACGCCATGATGCAACTACATTCCCTACAGGTGAAAAAACACCATCACGCATACTCTCTCGCTTTCTCTCTGTGTAACTGTCTAACACACTTTTTTGCTGGTGTGTATGTGCCTCATTTGTGTTTGTTTGCGTGCGTGTGTGTGTGTGTGTGTGTCCAGGTGTGCAGTCCAGTCTGGGTACACAGGTGGTCCACTCAGCGGGCCGCAGGTTCATCGTGAGCCCTGTGCCAGAGTCTCGCCTCAAAGAGCAGTTCTTCAGCCCCACCAGCCCCCCCCTCGCAGAGGACACAGGTATGCTCACGCACACACACCACACACACACCCACACACACCACACACACACACACACACACACAGTTCTTCAACCCCACCAGCCTACAGGTGAGACACACACACAGTTCTTCAGCTCCACCACCCCCCCCTCACAGAGGACACAGGTACACACACACACCCCCGCCTACACAGTTCTTCAGCCCCACCAGCCTACAGGCGACACACACACTTCTTTAGCCCCCCACAGCGCACACACACACACAGGTTCAGGTTCACATATGCTTACATATCACCTGTAGTATTCATATCTATGCTCTGTGTGTGTGTGTGTGTGTGTGTGTGTGTGTGTGTGTGTGTGTGTGTGTGTGTGTGTGTGTGTGTGTGCTCCCTCAGCTCCTGCAGCTCCAGGGCTGGGCCTGTCCCAGTCTGCGTCGGCGGTGAGTCTGCAGCAGGCCTTCTCCGAGATGCGGCAGGGCCACCAGTCCTACGACCCCGGCCCCAGCACCGCGCCCCCCACCCTGCACCCCCCCCAGATACCCCCCGCAGACCCCACCCCCCCTCTGCCTCCCCCCGCCACCTCCCCCTCCCTCCCCACCATCTGCCTCTCTCCCTCTGTGGCCCCCCCCTCCTCGTCCACTACCACCACCTGCACCTCCTCTTCTCCCCCTCCCTCTGTCCAGACCGCCCCCCAAACTGCCCCCCCCACACAGCCCTCCGCCGTCTCAGCCGCCCCCTCTGTGGCCCCCCCTCCCGACGCCACCACGGCCCCCCCGCCTGCTGCTATCGTTGCGACGGTCACCAGCACTGCCCCCCCCACCTCTGAGGTGACCCCTCCCTCCGTCCCTCCGGCCGAGCTGCCACCCCCCCGCCGTGGTCGTCCCCACCACCGCCGTCACCCTGGTGCCCCAGACCAGCCCCCCTCCCGGAGCCCCCCCCACCACGCAGACGCAGGCTCAAGCGCAGGTGCCCCCCATGCAGCCGGTCACCTCAGCCGTCCCCGTGGTGCAGCCCACGCCCGTACACACACACCCGCAGCCCAGTGTGGGAACGGGCCAGACGCACACACACACCCAGTGCCTGGCCCCGGGGCAGCAGCAGCAGCAGGGGCTCCCACACACACACTGCGCTGAGTGCGAGGTGGCGGACGCACAGGCCAAGGCGCCAGGCATCGAGGACATCCACGCGCTGGACAAGAAGCTCCGCTCGCTCTTCGACCTCAGCTCCGGCCCTGCGGCCGCCCAGTCCGACGCCGCCCCCGCTGCTGGTGACCCCCCGCCCAGCGCCCCAGGCACCTCCTCCCCCACTGGCTCCATCGTGGGGGGAGGGGGGGGCAGCGGCCCTCTGCCCCCCTCCAGTCTGCCTCTTACTGGGGGGGCGCCGCCACAGCCAGGTACCCCCCTGAACACACCTGGGCCCACCCCCACGCCGTCCTCCGCAGGGTACGGACAGACCACACCCTCCAAAACACCCCTCTCCAGAGTACCGGTAAGTCTGTGTGTGTGTGTGTGTGTGTGTGTGTGTGTGTGTGCGCATGTGTGTTAGCCAGGGATGGAAATTGGCATGAGACACCAGCTACCATTTAGAATTTTTATTTTTATTTTGCCATTTTACCAATTTTACCATTTATTTGTCAGTGGCTGGTAAGGGTTCTCAATTTCGAAGTTCATTTCCACCCCTGGAGTGTGTGTGCGTGTGTGTGTGTGAAGAAGAGCTGGCCAGTCACCAGGCCTGCGGCAGAATGCTAAAGTACTGCATGATACAGGGTGTGTGTGGGCCTGTGCATGTGTGAGACAGACAATGGTCTGTGTGTGTGTTCTCATGAGAGACAATGTGTGCAAGCGGTGCAACAAGAGTGTGGGAATTTATGGTGAATGTTACAGGGTTTACTTGAGAGTATGTTTGAGTGTGAGTGTGTGGGTGAAGGTTAAAATATGGGATAGGGCAGAGTTTGTGTGTGTGTGTGTTTGTGTGTGTGTGCGTGTGCTGTGATCATGCAGTCTTCCTCATCCACAGGAACTCCTAAGTCTTTGTCTAACCTGCTGCATGTAACCGGCCCCTAGTTCACCTCTAACCTTTAACCTCTGACCTTTAACCCCCCTCCAGTGTAGAGCCTTCTCATGTGACCTCACCATTACACTCTGCCATAGAGCACCCCTGTAACCTATAATCCATAATCTGTAATCTGTAATCCATGCTGTAATCTGTAACTAAGTAACCTGAGACTTAAATGCTCAAAGTCCATTTTGGGTGGGTCTTCTGGGCTGCACCAGGGCTGGGTAGGATCTGGCCCGGTGCGGCTCCGATGGATGCTGGCAGAGGTGGACAAACAGGCCTGAAAGATTAAAAGTCCTGCCATGTAATCCTTCTGCCTGTGCTCTTAAGGAGAAATCCGGTATAAAATGAATTTTGGGTATGTTAAAACATAACAAGTTGGTATGTTTGCTGAGGAACATCATCATGGCGGCATTCAGAAACTACCCCAAGGTACCGCCTGTAAAAACGGTCCTTTTACTAAACGATATGCACCCTTTCAAAGTTCTCAGTGTCTCGTTTTGAATACCAGGCCCCTTGTTATACTACCAAGGAGGTGTGGAGCTACTTCGAGTTTTTTTAATGGTCTAAAAGTAGCGATATCTTTTAAGCTTTCTCCGTGCCCTGATCACTAGCAATTTGAGCTTTTTCAACAAAAAAAAAACGTGTAGTTTTTGCTCCTCAGCAAACATACCAACTCGTTATCATGTTTTAACGTACCCAAAGTGCATTTTACACCAAATTACTCCTTTAACACAGGTGATTCAATAACTAGCTCATCTCCGGGCAGAAGAGTTATGCTAATTAGGATCAGCTGGTTCAGTGAACTGACAGGAACAAATACGTGGCAGGACTTTTCCTTTCTGAACCTGGCCGTCCACCTCTGGAATCTGGTCACCCAGTCTGGACGGCGGCGTCTCTCAGCATGTGTGTTATGCATGAACCTGATCTTCCTCTGATGAAGCTCCTTTTTCACCCTCCTCCCTTCCCTCTTCTCCTCCTCCTCCTCTCCTTATCTACTCCTCTCATCCTCTTCTCCTTCTCTTTTCCTCTTTTCCTCCTCCTCCTCCTCCTCTTCTCCTCCTCATCCCCTCTTCTCATCCTCCTCCACTCCTCCTCTTCTCCTGTCCACTTCTCCTCCTCTTCTCCTCCTCTCCTCCTCCTCCCCTTCCCCTGCTGCTCCTGTCGTCCAGGGTCTGCCTGTGGGTGTGGACCAGGCTGGCACTCCGCCCACTGAGTACCTGCCACCCTTCCCAGGACCCTCGCTAGTGCAGGTGCCTCCACCTACAAACACCTGTCTGTCTGTCTGTCTGTCTGTCTATATGTCTACCTGTCAGTTTGTCTGTCTGTCTGTTTGTTTGTTTCTGTCTGTCTGTACATGTCTGTCTGCATGCCTGACTGTCTCCCCTCTCCATCTCTCTCTCTCTCTCTCCCCATCTCTCTCTCTGTCCTCTGTCTCTGTCTCTCTCCATCTCTCTCTCTCTCCCTCTCTATCTATCTCTCTCTGTCCCTCTCTATCCATCTCTCTCTGTCCCTCTCTATCTCTCTCTCCATCTCTATCTATCTCTCTCTCTCCCTCTCTATCTCTCCATTTCTCTCTCCCTGTCCCTCTCTCTCTCTCCATCTCTCCCTCTCTCTCTCTCTCATATGAATGGCATGAGTGGGTGTCAGCACTGCATGCATGTATGCTCCACTCTGCATAGGGCTGTGGTAGGAGCATGACTACAGCAGGGGCCTCGCTGTGTCTCTCCTCTGCTCCTCTCTCTCTCTCTCTCTCTCTCTCTCTCTCTCTCTCTCTCTCTCTCTCTCTCTCTCAGGCCATTTTAGAACTGACCTGTGTGTGTGTGCGTGTAGTCGTATGTATGTGTGTGTGTGTGTGTGCGTATGTCAGTACAGTCTACAGGCTTACATTAGATATTAGATTGAAGGGGGACATTTTCTTGTATTTTACTCCACTTGGAGTTGCTATCCAATCAGAGGACATGACAATATCTGCACTGCTCAAAATGTTTTGCTTTTTTGAGAAAGATGTGCAACCCTTTAGAAGTTTTGTCTCTTTTTTTTAACGTCATATTTTGTTGAGCGACATTTACCTGAACTATATAGATTGACCTTTATTGCAACTCTTAGGGCAGCAGAGGTGTGTGTGTGTGTGTGCGCGTGTGTGTGTGTGTGCGTTTGTGTGTGTGTTTGTGTTTACCGTACTTCACCAGGTCTAAGGCCAGTGGACCAGTGTGTAGAGGCCATCTGGTTTCTAAACTCATCAGACTGCAGCTCAGCATCCAATCACAGCTGCTCTGATGAGATATGTCAATGTTCAGCATCCAATCACAGTTGCTCTGAGATATGTCGATGAACCCTGATTGGACAAATTATGGCTACTATGCTAATCAGCTAATGATGCTTTTACTTTGGCTTCAGTTGAAATCACATTTTTGTGGGAAATCTCACCCGAGTTAAACTGTATAGTTTGTGTTTGTGTGCCTGTACGTGTGTGTGTGTGTTTGTGTGTGTGTGTGTGTGTGTGTGTGCATGTTTGTTTTTGACCTTTCATACAACACAAACAGTCAATAAGCGGGACTGCAATTAACAGGTGTGTAATTAAGAGGTGTGTGTGTGTGTGTGTGTGTGTGTGTGTGTGTGTGTTCAGTCCCAGCAGCCTCTTGAGGACCTGGATGCCCAGCTGAGGCGAGCTCTGAGCCCAGAGACCGTTCCCATCAGCAGCGTCCCTCCCCAGGTAACACACACATACACACACACACGCACACACACGCATACACACACATGTGCACACAGACACATACATACATACATACACACACACACACACACACACATCCAGACCCACATAAACTAATACACATACACTATTATGTCTAGATACATTTTGTATAATAAACAGAAATGTAAACCTTTTAAAGACTGTGTGTGCTCCACACAAAATGGGATTGTGTGTGCACATGCATGTGTGGTTGTGTGTGTCTTTGTGTGTGTGTTCCATACCTGATGGGCTGGTGTGTGTGTCTCTGCAGGCCGTGACTGGAGCCCCCTCTGGTGGACAGCCAGGTTAGTAATCAGATTCAGACTACAGTGGTGATCTACTCACACACCTCTCTGCTGTTCTATACACACACACACACACATACACCTCTGTGGGCTGTTCTACATATACACAACCACACACACACCCCTGTGTTGCCGTTTTAAGAGATGTTCTATGAGATGTTCTACTGAGGTTTTAAGAGGTTTTCATGTGTCTAGTGATATTCTAAGAGATGTTTTTCATGTGTCTGGTGACGTTTTAAGAGATGTTTTCGTGACTTTCTAGTGATGTTGTACAAAATGTTCTAAGAGATGTTCTTGTACGGTTCTACTGATGTTCTCAGAGATGTTCTTGTAAGGTTCTACTGATGTTCTAAGAGATGTTCTTGTAAGGTTCTACTGATGTTCTAAGAGATGTTCTTGTAAGGTTCTACTGATGTTCTAAGAGATGTTCTACTCCTTAGTGCCCGTCTCCCTGGATGGAGAGGTGACGCCTGCACCAGCACCGGCAGCCTTTACACGGGGCAGATTCCAGGTAGACACACACACACACACACACACACACTCTCACACACACACACACACACACACACACACACACACACACTCTCTCACACACACACACACACACACTCTTACACACTCACACACACACACATACATACACACACACACACACACAGCACTGGCCTTCAGTGCGTACAGCCTAAGACGGGATTCAGACTCTGGCTGTGATTGGCCTAAAGGGGAAGACAGACTAGTGCTGTGATTGGCTGGCCCTCAGTGCGGTGTTTCTTCTTTCGCCCATCAGGTGACCGTGGCAGCCGAGGAGGGGGGCGAGTGCCAGGCCAGACCCATGTCTGCGGACTCCTCCTCCAAGACCTCGTCCTGCTCTTCCTCCTCCTCCTCCTCATCCTCCTCCTCCTCCACCTCCTCCCTGTCCAGCCCCGAGAACACACTGCACCGCTCGTCCCCCTCGGGACTGCGCCCCCCCCCACAGGTCAGAGACGAGGTGGACGCGGCGCTCCTCGTGTCGCCTCCACCGCCCTCCTCCCCCCCACCGGCCGCCACCCCCACCACCACCATTGGCCGCTTCCAGGTGACCTCGACCGGCGACACGCGCCTCGGACGCTTCTCTGTGAGCCGCAGCGTGGACGAACCCGTCGCTACGGCAACCGCCCCTGACCACCACCACCACCACCCGCACCCCCACTCCCCCCACCACGCCCAGGAGCCCCCGTCGCTAGGCAACGGCCCCCCCATACTGAGCCCCGAGGGCCGCAGCCTGAACAACTCGTACCTGAGCAGCGACAACGACTCGGAGATGGAGGACGAGGACTTCAAGAGGGAGATCGGCCGCCTCCGAGACAAGTACGCGCCTCTCCTTCTCATCCCTCTATCTCTCTATCTTTTATCCCTCTGTCTCATCCCTCTATCTCTATCTTTCTCTTCCATCCTTCTTTCTCTACCTCAAGAGGGAGATCAGCCGCCTCCGAGACAAGTATGCGCTTCTCTTTCTCATCCCTCTATCTCTCTATCTTTCTGTCTTATCCCTCTTCTGTCCCTCATTCTCTACTTCAAGAGGGAGATCATCTGCCTTACAGACAAGTACGCACCTCTCTTTCTCATCCCTCTATCTCTCTACCTTTCTATCTCTCTTCCTCATTCTCTATCTCAAGGAGAGCAGCTGCACTAGTGACGGGTACACACCTCTCTTTCTCATCCCCCCTCTCTCTCCACCTTTGTATCTTTCATCGTCCTCTCTCTACTTCAAGATGAGCTACCTCTTGCTACAATCATTTTAGAGTGTGTGTGTGTGTTTGTATGTTTGTATGTCTGTGTCTGCTCTTCTCCTTAGACATCTGAGGGAGATCCAGAGAGTGTGTGTGTGTGTGTGTGTGTGTGTGTGTGCGTGTGTGTGTGTGTGTGAGTAATAACGACTGTGCTCGTCTCAGGCACATGAGGGAGATCCAGGCTGTATGTGTGTGAGGGTATGTGTGAGAGTGTGTGTGTGTCTGTGTGTGTGTGTGTGTGTGTAATAACTCCTGTGTTCTTCTCAGGCACATGAGGGAGATCCAGGCGCTGCACGTGCGTCAGAAGGAGGAGATCGACTCGCTCTTCACCCGCCTGGGCAAGGTGCCGCCCCCCACCCTCAACCCCCCCCTCGTGGCCCCCCCCGGCCGACGCAGGAGGCCCACCAAGAGCAAGAGCAGCAAGTCCAGCCGGAGCAGCCAACAGTCAGGTACACACACACACTTGCATACACACACACACTTGCATACACACACACGCTTGCATACACACACACACTTACATACACACGCATATATACATATACACACATACACACACACCAAGAGAAAGAGCTGCAAGTCCAGCCGGAGCAGCCAGCAGTCAGGTATACACACACACACACACACACACACACACACACACACACACACACACACACACACACACACACACACACACATACCCCAAGAGCAGCATGTTCAGCACAGTTGCCTAACAGTTGGCAAATGATGTTCTGTATAAACTGTTATAAAAAGCATTGCTAATCTGGAAAAGGAGATGCATCCTTTATCCATGAACTGGTAAAACCCATCGCAGATATTTGGAAAACTTGAGTCCTGAAACACTAATTTCTAAGTATGTATAGAGTCAAATAAAGTATATATAATATCTGTGTGTGTTTGTGTGACCTGTGTGTGTGTGTTTGTGTGACCTGTGTGTGTGTATGTGTGTGTGTGTGCCCCCCACAGCCAGCACCCTGTCTGCCCAGAGTGCCCCGGTGGTGTATCCGTCCCCTGCGGAGCTGCTGGTCCCCCCCGGCCTGTCTGACGGGGGCCACACGCACCCCCTCAAGCCCTCGCCCTCCACCGACCTCCTCTGCTCCGCATACACCAGCGATGCCGCGCTCAGCATACCCAGCCTGTGTGGTCACACACAAGGTACACACACACACACACACACACACACACACACACACAGACTAGTAACGCAGTGCTTCGCATATCCAGCCTGTGTGCTCACACACAAGGTACACACACACACACACACACACAGACTAGTAACGCAGTGCTTCGTATATCCAGCCTGTGTGCTCACACACAAGGTACACACACACACACACACACACACACACACACACATACACACACACACACACACAGACTAGCAATGCAGCGCTCAGCATACCCAGCTTGTGTGTTCACACACGTACACACACACACACCAGTGACCAGCACTTAGTATACCAAGCCTGTGTGCTCACACACAAGGCACATACACACACACACACACACACACACACACCAGTGACACAGCGCTTAGCATACCAAGCCTGTTTGCTCATACACAAGGTGCGCACACACACCCACACACACACACACCAGTCACACAGTGCTTAGTATAACAAGCCTGCTTGTTTGTACAAGCTACACGCACAACAGGAACGCAGAGCTCCATGTAGCCAGCCTGTACACTCATGGTACACACACAAGCAACACCGCATTCAGCATATCCAGTATGTACGCTTACACAAGATCCACACTTACACAGACACACACGCAAAGCAGCCCTTGTGTGCTGTGTGCTCTCATGCAAGGTAGACACACACACACACAAACGCTAGTGATGCAGCACTCAGTGCGCCAAGTCTGTGTCCACCCATGCAAAGTATGCGGACACACAATCACAGGTCCACACATTTCACTGGACAAAACCCCAGAGGGACCAGGTGTATGTGTGTGTGTAGAGAATACACACACACACACACACACACCTGTGCTGCCCACCAGAGAGGAACCTTAAGGGGGGGTTGCCATGGAGAATTCCTACTGAGTGTGTCCTGTCTGGGTTGAAGCCTCTCTTCTCAAGCCCCCACAAAACAATTCAAACACTATTTGGGCCCCCCCACCCCCCAACACTTTCACTCCCCGCCTCCCTCATTCTCTCTCTTCCTCCTTTGACTCTCCCTCCTTCTCTGTCTCTGACTCTCTTCCCCTTCCTGTTTTCTTTCCTTTCCTTCTCCCTCATCTCTTCTTCTCCCTCCCCTATCTCTCATCTCTTCCTCTCCTCCTCTGTCTTCCTCTCCACTTTTTCGCATTCCTTCTTTTTTTCCCTCCTTTCCTCCCTCCTCTCTTTCTCTCTTCCTTTCCTCCTCTCTTGCTCTATTGAGCTCCTAATCTGGCCCATGGCTTGGAGAAACCTGTTGCATTCTTACTGTGTTTGTGTACATCTTTTTTTCTTGTCTTCTCTCTTGTGCTCTCTCTCTCTCTCTCCCCCTCTCTTTCTCTGCATTTCTTCCTCCCCTCCTGCTGTCACTTTCTCTTCCACCTCTCTCTCTCTCTCTCTCTCTCTCTCTTCCTCTCTCTCCCCTCTTTCTCTCTGTCTCTCCATTTTTTTCTCTCTCCATTTCTCCCTCTCTCTCCCTCTGTCTCTTTCTCTGCCTCCATCGCTCTTATTCTGTCTTCCTCCACCACTTCTTTCTTTCTGTCTTTTCCTCCATTTGTCTATCTCTTCCTCCATCTCTTTCTCTCTCTTCCCCCCTTTCTCTCTCTCTCTCTCTCTCTCTCTCTCTCTCTCACTCTCTCTCTCTCCCCCCTCCCCCTCTCTCTCTGTCTGTTTGTGCCACAGGCTGTGTAAAGTTTAGCTGTGGGGCCGAGAGGGTGACCTTCAAGCCAGTTGGCAGGAGGACGCGTTTTCTGAGTACGCCCTGCTTGGCACTTTGTGTGTAAAGCTTTCCTTGCTCTTTCCTTTACTATCGTGTGTGTGTGTGTGTGTGTGTGTGTATATGTGTATGTGTGTTCGTGTGTGTGTGTGTGTGTGTGTGTGTGTGTGCAAAGGTGTTTAAAAGGGGTGGGGTGACATGAAGACCCCCCACCTCCCACCCCACCCCCTGGTTTCGGTATCATGTCATTTCCTCACACACACATCGCTCTCCCCAAGCCCCATTGGCCAAGGCTGATGTCATGACCACTAAACCCGCCTTCTGAAAAGCTGGTTTGGGGATTGTGGGGGAAGACCATTTGATATGATTTTAAAATGGCCCTCAATCTGGCCCTGATTTGGCCTGAATTTGGCCCTGATGTGGCCTGAATCTGGCCCTGGTGTGGCCTTCATATGACCTTGATCTGGCCCTAATAATGACCTCAATCAGACCCTGAATTTTGCCCTGATGTGGTGGTATGATATTACTGATGTTGCCTCAATCTGGCCCTGTTTCGTTTTTAATCTGGCCCTGATATGGCCCTAATCTGGTACAGGTCTGGCACTGACGTGGCCCTAATCTTGCTGCTGAGGAGGGTGTTCTGCTGTGACTGGGTGTCCAGAAGGCCATTAGGCCCCCCATGCAAAGTCATCCCACCCCTGCCAGCACACATCCCATGATGCCCCTCTTCACTCCTCCCAGCACACATCCCATAATGCACCTCTTCACCTCTTTGCCTGTAACTTCACCCTTCCCACCAGCACATCTACCCCCACCCCACCCCACCCCCTTGTTCTGCCTTTGCCCCTAAGCCTACCCTTTACCGTACCACACACCCACACACACACACACCTCTGACTGTGTGTGTTTGTACGTGTGATGAGCAGCGTCCATCATGTAACCCCAGCACCTCTCACACTCCTAGTCCACTGGGCTTTCTTACGCTCACACACACATTAACACACATCAAGACTCACTCTTAACTCCTACCTAAAGGACACTGATCAACACAAACACACACACACACACCTACTCATATCAGCTTTAATACAGCTGTACTAAACCTCCTCCAAGCCTAGACTATCTACCCCAGTGGTTAAATGATTTAGTAAACCCCACACAGCCACACTCTCCCGTCTAGGAGGAAATTTGCTCAATACAAGACTGTACAGCTGCCCTATGTAGTCTTATATGAAGGACAGTACATGTGGATATACACGTATACATGTGTACATATCAGAAGTGGAACTGTCCTTCCTATAGCCCACACAGCTGTTGCATATACACATATAGTACAGGCCAAAAGTTTGGACACACCTTCTCATTCAGTGCGTTTTCTTCATTTTCACTGTGCAAAACAGTAATCGGAGCAAAGGGCGGCTACTTTGAAGAAGCTAGAATATAGGACATGTTTTCAGTTATTTCACACTTTTTGTTAAGTGGGTAATTCCATATGTGTTCATGCACAGTTTTGATGCCTTCAGTCAGAATCTACAATGTAAATAGTCATGAAAGTAAAGAAAACGCATTGAATGAGAAGGTGTGTCCAAACTTTTGGCCTGTACTGTACATGTATACATGTGTACATATCAGAAGTGGAACAGTCTTTCTTATAGCCCACGCAGCTGTTGTATATACACATACATGTGTACATATCAAAGGGTGAACTGTCCTTCATATTATACAGTTGCTGGTCATATAATTAGAATATCATGAAAAAATTGATTTATATCACTAATTCCATGAATTGTATATTAAATTCATTCATTACACACAGACTGATATCTTTCGAATGTTAATTTCTTTCATTTTAATGATTATAACTGACAACTAATGAAAATCCCAAATTCAGTATCTTAGAAAATTAAAATTGAATAATTAAAATATTGAAAATTAGAATTTGTTGGCCAACTGAAAAGTATGAAGATGAGAAATATGAGCATGTACAGCACTCAATACTTAGTTGGGGCTCCTTTTGTCTGAATTACTGACACAATGCGGCACGGCATGTAGTTGATCAGTCATTGGCACTGTTCAGGAGTTATGAGAACCTGAGTTTGCTGGCCAATTAAGAGCAGGGAATGATTGTGTAGCCTTCCCTATGATTGTGTAGCCTACAAAATTAGACTGAGACCATGTAAAGGCCTTTGCAGGTGTTTTGAGTTAATTGGATAATTAGAGTGTGGCACTAGGTGTCTTCTATATTGAACCTTTCCACAATATTCAAATTTTCTAAGATGCTCAATTTGGGATTTTCATTAGTTGTCAGTTATAATCATGAAATATGTCAGTCTGTGTGAAATGAATATGTACACTATACGAGTTTCACCTTTTGAATAGAATTACTGAAATAAATCAACTTTTTTCATGATATTCTAATTAAATCACCAGCACCTGTAGATGTACAGTTGTCCTATACACGTATACATGTGTACATATCATAGGGGAAGCTGTGCTTCCTATAGGCCACATAGCTCTCCTGTACATGTGTATATGTGTGCATACCAGAAGTGGAACTGTCCTTTCTATAGGCCACATAGTGCTTGCGTATACGTATATACATGTATACAGGTGTACATATCAGAGAAGGAACTGTCCTTGGAAATGTCTCTCTTCCGTTCCACCCCTGATACATAAATGTGTACATGTATATAGGTGTGTGTGTGTGTGTGTGTGTGTGTGTGTGTGTGTGTGTGTGTGTGATTAGATATGTCTAAGCCATGGGGAGTGCAAGGGGGAATATGTGTGAAAAATTACTTTTGTGCCCTGCAGGAGAAACTGATATTCTCAATAAGAGGTCCTGTGTGCTACCATTACCTAGTCACACACACACACACACACACACACACACACACACACACACACACCACTCCTGCTAATCCTAGTATCCAAATAGTCTTGTTAAGATGAAGAGCTACAGTGTGTCTTTTTTTTTTTTTTTTTTGAAAATAGCATAATCTCCACCTCTAGTTCAGTACTGCGTTAATCTTTACTCTAGTCCCTCTCAGTCCTGCCTACACACACACATGCACACACACACATGCACTCAAGACATATGTGGAGACAGTGTGTGTGTGTGTGTGTGTGTGTGTGTATGCATATGCATAGATTCACATGTGTGTATGTGCAAGAATATGTGTTTGCGCGTATGTATGTCAGCGAACATGTCTGTGTGTGTGTGTGTGGACTGCAGGCAGGTTTTAAGGTGGTTGCACACAGGACCGCATGTTCCTTTAGATAGAAAATAGGTCTGTTATCTTTTTTCAACTGATCCCAGAATGCACTGCCTTGAATGTGTGTGATCCCAGAATGCATTGCGTGAATATGTGTGTCTGATCCCAAAATGCATTGCGCAAATGTGTGTCTGGTCCCAGAATGCAACTGTGTGAGTGTGTGTGTCTGATCCCAGAATGCATTGTGTGAACAGGAAGTGTGTGTGTTTGCTTTTCTGTCCTTTTTTTCTTTCTTTCTTTCTTTCCTTCCTCACTGTAACGCGCGACTCTCCACTCCTCCCTCCTCTCTCCATGCTTCAGGGAAGATGGTGAAAAAAGTGTGTCCCTGCAACCAGCTCTGCAGTAATTATCTCTCTTTTACTCTTCTTCCTCCTCTGCATCCCCCTCTCCCTCCCTCCCTCCCGGCACTCCTGCACACATCTCTCGACTGCCCCCCCCCCCCCCCCCCCCCCCCCGCTTTATGCCGTGATGTAATTATCTCCTTCACATTCCTTCTTGTCATCCTGCTCTTCCTCCTCCTCTTCCTTCTCCTCCTGTTCTTCCTCCTCCTCACTTGGCTTTGGCTAACACACACACATACACACACACACCACCCCACTCCACCCCGTGCCTCCAGGTCCCCTTCAGAAGCCTCTGAGTGAATGTGTGTGTGTATGTGTGTATGTGTGTGTGTGTGTGTGTGTGTGTGTGTGTGTGTGTGTGTGTGTGTGAGCATTTCTCTGTAGCAGTGATCCATCCACATCATGAAGCTATCAGAAACAGGAAGTCAGAATAAAAGCACTTTTGGTTCACCACATCAATCAGATCAGTGTGGCCAGTCAGTGTGTGTGTGTGTGTGTGTGTATACACAGATAGGAGACTGCCAGGTCCACACATGCTTCAGAGAATATGTGTGTGTGTGTGTGTGCGCGCTTGCCCACTCCCTCTCTTCCTCCCTAGACCTGGGAGTGCTGTGTCCATATACCATACTTCTTAGACTTACACACCCTTCACCCCATAAAAGGTTCCCCCTACACACACACACACCCTCAAATGCGTATAGTCTACTGAGACGCGCACATAGATTTTAGAATGACTACAAATTCATTAAGTGTGTGTGTTTGTGAGAGAGGGAGAGGTTGTGGCTGTGTGAAGTTTAGGATGTGTGTGTGTGTGTGTGTGTGTGTGTGTGTGTGTGTGTATTGATTACGTTATTATGCTTCTGATGCTTCTCTGCTCCTCTCATCATGCCTTGCTCCATGAACAACATTACCCAGATTCCCCCACTGCTTCTCCAGTCATGACTCAGCATCTTGCCGCTTCCTGCTTTTGCTCGTAGGGCTGCTCTTATTGGCTGCCTCATCTCATAGCTGGCTAGTTCTCCTCTGATTGGCTAATGGCCTTCTGTGGTTGGTGTTCTCCGACAGGAGTAAAGTTCTTTGATCACCCACATCCTCCCGCCTTCTCTCTCTAGTTTTATATAGATCACAGCCTCACCTCTTACATGTTGGGTTCCTGTACATAGAGTAGTGTCAACCCATGTAGGACTAAGTCCAATATGCGTCCACACTATCCTAGAAATGTAGATGTACCCTAGCGTTAGCAAATGAAATTTCTACAAGTCTAGCAGACAGTCTAGCAACAAAACATTGAAGTTTAGTAGCTATTCTTCAAAATTTCGCCAGACCAATCACATCGGTCTATCCCTGTAGAGACACTGGGCGGGCCTAACACAGTGATGACAGGGCTGTGACAGTGCACTGGTGTGGTGCTATGGTAAAGAAGTCTGTTGCTCTGATTGATTGTAGTGCTGTCCTATTGCGTGCAGAGGCAGTTTGAAAGACAACCGATGATACCGCCCCTTGGGTTGCCCCTGGCCAATCAGTCGCGGCCAGGCCACACAGTTTGATGTGGGCTTGCTTGTCAGGCTTTAACTCGACATCTTGGGGCCTACACCCATCAGCACCAGGCTGTACACAGAGCTCAACCTCGTTAGCAGGAAGTATGCCTCTGCGATATAATTGTGCACATTCGCATTCATGTGTTTGTGGTACACTGATTTTTTTCAGCTGTGTCCAATATGTGGACGGAAGGTCAGCTTCACACATTCGCATAATAACTTTGTTTGGAAAAAAAAGGCTATTTTGTAAAGCTTCATGGTAAGGTGTTTTTGGCACTGTAGGATTTAGTAATGGATGCTTGTAAGATAGAAAAAAGAACTCCCGCTCACTGTTCATTCCAAAAGCAACATTTAATTCATATTGCGGAATGGACAGATGGTCAGAATTCTTTTTTTCCTTAAGTAAGGCCGTGGTCATCTCAGATGCGCTTGTCTTCTATAGAGGTCTGCAAAAGTCAATTTTCTCTTTTGATGCCTGTAGGATGGGAAAGAGCATGGAAAGAGATCTTAAAGTCAATACGGATGGGAACCCTTTATATAGAGCAAGGATTAGTACACACACACACACACACTCTCACACACACACACACTCTCACACACACACACACACTCTCACACACACACACACACACTCTCACACACACTCTCACACACACACTCTCACACACACTCTCTCACACACACACACTGTCTCACACACACACTCTCTTACACACACACTCTCTCTCACACACACTCTCTTGCACACACTCTCACTCACACACTCTTTCACATACACACACACAAATCACGTCTGTCTTTGAGAGGAGCTGACCAGTCTTCAGATGTGTGTATCCAGCATTTCACACACACACTCACACCCCACTCCCCTAGCCGTAACAGACATGCAGTGTCCCCAAACAGCTCACACAGCTCATAGCTCACTAACGCCCCCTAATGTCTCATAATGTCTCGGCACTTTGTGTTCCACCTAGAGGGCAGAGCTCAGGTCAGGAGGTCACACTGAGGTGGCACACATCTCTCAAGCAAGTGGCCGAGCTTGACACACACACACACACACACACTTGTCTCTTAGGCCAGCATCAGAACTCGACACACACTGGCTTTAAGATGTTTTGAGGCATGATGCGGATTCTCCTCAAGCTAAAACACTTAATAGCACACTCTTGTAGTAATATCCAGGAAGTACAACTTACACTGACCTCTGCACCCCTCTAGTGGTGTCTTGGCTAACTGCTGCGGCTTTAAAAATATAAATAAATTATTTTTTTTAAAAACATTAAACATTAACTTGAAGTGGTCCTGAGACACTAGACACTGACCCCACCCCAACCATGACTTGGAGCAGTTGGGGTAACCCCACATCTGACCCCCCACCCCCACCCCCATCCTCACACACACACCCTCACCCCACTGCACCCTACTCCCCCCCACCCCTCCTTGAAACAGCGCTAGCAGACGATGCTAACGTGTGTGTTGTGTCTCCACCGCCCCCTTACCTGTCTTCCAGGCTGGACTGGTTCTGGTTCTCGTAGGAAAGACCCGTTAGGCTCAGAACGGACCCCCAGGTGCTCCGCACACGCCTCTCTCTCTACCCCCCCATGGATTCAGCGTTACAACACACACACTCACACACACACACACTCACGCATACACACACACATCTCTGCTTGTGTCGTTCTTTCAGTTCAGTTTATATAGCTCTCTTTGGGTTCAGCACTACGACACACACACACACAGACACACACACACCACTCATATATGCGTACATATTGGTATAGTCTGTGTGATCAGATTGTATCGGTCTGTACTGGAGAGTCCACTGTGAGAGCACAACTTACCCCCTGCCCCCTTCTGCCCCCCCACCCCAGGGACGAGCAGCACCACAGGGGTGAGCGCCCCCCCTCAGGGCACCCAGAGCACCGTCCCGCCAGCGGGGGCCCTCACGCACCCCCAGAGCCGCAAGGGCACCTTCACCGACGACCTGCACAAGCTGGTGGACAACTGGGCACGCGACGCCATGAGCCTGTCCCAGGGCAAACGCCACACCAAGACACACGGCCACAGCCAAGAGGTACACACACACACACACACACACACACACTCATGACATGCACACACACGCCATGAGCCTGTCCCAGGGCACAGCCACGCCAAGAGGTACACACACACTTACACTCACGCGCCATGATCCTGTTCCAGGGCAAATGCCACTGCAAGACAGACAAGCACAGCGAAGAGGTCATGAGTCATGAACACACACACATACACTCATGACACACATGCCATAAGTCTCTTACAGGGTAAATGCTGTGCTAAGTCGCACTGACACAGCCAAGAGGTAAACACACACTCATGAAACACATACTTTTTCACACACACACACACACACACACACACACACACACACACTCAGTGCCCCTGTGCTCTCTCTCCCCAGGTGCTCCCTCCAGTCAACATGGGCCGTAAGTTTTCGGCCCCGGGTCAGCTGTGTCCAGGGCTGGGCTCCTCGCTGGGGGGGCACGCCGCGTCCCTGGCCTCCGCCCCCCCCTCCGCTACCTCTCTGGGCACGCGCAAAGGCTCCATGTGCTCCACCACCGTACCCCCCCTGGGGTACCCCCCCGCACCTTACTCGGGGGCCTGGCCCCCCCCTTACTCGCACCCCTCCACGGGCCTGCTGGCCCCCACGGCCCCCCAGATGGCCCCCCTCCAGACCCCCAATAACCCCCCCAACCCCCTGCAGCCCTTCCACTCCGCCTCCCTGCAGAAGGCCGTGGCCAACCCCACGGGCCCCAACCTGAGGACCACATAGGCCTGCAGGGTGGCAGCCAGAGCACCTCACACCTCACACCACCACCACACGGACACAGGGAGGGACACGCCACAGATGCAGGGACGGACGGATGCACGGACGGATAGACAGACAGACAGTTGATGGATGCCCAGTTTTGTTTTGATTTTTTTTCCTCCTGTTTCTGAAAATGGAGTTCTGAAGACTGAAGAGTGTGTGTGCGTGTGTGAGAAAAAAGATTGAGAGACTGTGTGTGTGTGTGTGTGTGTATTACAGCAAGTGTGTTGGCCTCCAGTCCAAAGGCCCTCCATGCCATCCCCCAACCCCACCCCCCCCCACCCCTACCTTTCCCTTGGAGCTGGATATAAGAGCATGCTGGGATTGCCCCGCCTTCCCGTCACCATGGTTACGGAGGTGTGTTGGCGCTGAGCAGAGACTAAACGGACACACACACGTGCAATGTTCCACCGCCAAAGAAAGGAATGGGATTGGTGAACTGGCATCATTCTGAAAGGCTGTGATTGGTGGAATTCCTTGTTTGGAACCGCCTACCCCTACCACTCTCTGCAGAAGCAGTGTGGAGGGCTGTTTGGAAATGGGGAGGGAGGGGGGGGTGTAGTTTTATATGGTGAATGTTGGCAGAGTTTGAATGGGGGGTGGGTGGTTTTACACAGTGAATGACGGTGGTTTGAAGTGGGGAGGGGGGGGCAGCTAGCTGACCCAAGAGAGTAGTTTTCTCCCCCTCAACCTCTAGAACCCCCCCCCCACACACACACACACACTAGGGCCCCCGCCCCCACATACACGCACACACAGGCATGCTGTCACTGAAGAGGTTGTGTGTAATGTATGTGTGTAAGGGAGGGGGTATGTTGTGTGTGTGTTGACCGCCCCCCACCCCCCCCCCCCAAAAAAAAAAACCCAACCTCCACTTGCCTTGGGTGCCATGAGATGCAATAATATAATAGGTGATGATAGAAGAGTAACGCCCGGTTAGAAGCAAACACAAGTGGCCTTCATTGGATTGAACCCTGCCTGTCCATGTACAGATCTGCCTATTTGCTTTCTGAACGCAACTCTTTGTTTTTCTTTTGTTTGTTTGTTTGTTTGCTTGTTTGTCTGTTTTAATCTGTTTTGTTGTTTTGGTTGTGCTCCTCCCGTCCCTGATAAGTGCTGTAGGCCTGGAGAACACCCAACGTCTCCAGACCACACCTTTCACCTGTGTGTATGTGTGTGTGTGTGTGTGTGTGTGTGTGTGTGCGAGCAACCTGAGTGCAGTGTTAAGTCACACACGAAGACACTCACACGCACACACACACACACACACGCTCTCACACTGTTCCTCACACACACTTTGCCTGAAAGCACACTGCCCATCTCTCGGCCTACCCGTATCCCCGGAACCCGTGTGGCTCTGTTGCCGTGGCAACCAAAGGGTGTTAGGGGCTGGTAGGACCTCCTGGCTCCTCCCCCCACCTGTGCACACCGCACACTCAGGGGGGTGGGTGGAGCTTCCATGTCACATCTCTGATTGGCCCCAAGCCCTGTGTTGCCACACCCCCCCACCCCCACCCATCACCAACACACTTTGTTCCCCATGGCTACGAATGTTCTGTCCTGTAGCGCCAAGGGGCCCTTTGGGCCGGTTCAGTCCAGTCCAGTCCAGTCAGGTCCAAGACCGGAGTCGTCAGCCTGCCCTTGTTGATGCTGTTGGGAGCAGGGAGCACACACACGCGTTGATAAATGTGAATGTAAAATGGTTTCATGAACGTACTTGAAAACCCCAATGACCCCACCACCCCCACCCCCCTACCCCAAACCTGTACGCACCCACACCCGCACCCGTCCCCTCCCCAGAACCCCCTTGTACCCGCAAACCCATATGGACCCGTCCCCTCGCCCCCCCCCCCCAATAGTACGAACCCGCCCCCTCCCCAGAAACCCCTGGATCAGTGACTCTGCTGGAGGGATTAGTGCCTTGCCTTCTGTGTCTTTGCTTCGAGTTGAGTGTGATTGGTGGAGTCGTTTGTGTGTGTGTGTGTGTGTGTGTGTGCGGTGTGTGTTTGACTGTGGGGTACGGACAGAGCACAGTGCTTAAGAGTGCCCCCTGGCTGTTGGCTGTGTGTACTGCATCTGGTGTTGGGCTCATGGGAGAGTAGGGGGGGGGGGGGCGAATCCGAGAAGGAGGAGGAGGTCAGTGTGTACCAGTAAGTGTGTGTATGTGTTCTAAACCAATTAACACAAAAGTGTGTGTTAGGAGTTTACTAACCAGCTAGAGCAGGTCCCATCACTCACCACAGACACACACACACACACACACTTGCTTTCGCAAGGGTGTGTGGCTGTGGGTGTGAGCTAGGTCTGGGTGCAGCGGGAGTGACTGGAAGTGGGCAAGGGTGTGTGTGCAAGCACAGAGGGGACAGTGAGTGAGTAGCATTAGCCATTAGCGTATAGAAGGCAGAGTATGGAGTAGCAGGGAGGAGAGTTAGCATTAGCTGTTAGCATTAGCCGTTAGCATTAGCGGTTAGCGTAAGGCAGTACAGTATGCCGTGGTGGGTAGGTGAGTTAGCGTTAGCTGTTAAACATTAGCGTTAGTCATTAGCGTTAGTCATTAGCGTAAGGCAGCAGAGTCTCTCCCAACAACACTGGATACTGAAGTACCCACAGCCACCAGCAGAGGGCACTCTGCCCCAGCCAGCCCTCAGATCCTGCCTCAGTGGACACACACACACACACACACACACACACACACACACACACACACGACTCCTTCCTCTGCCAGTGTTGAGGCCCTGCACCCCAGAACTGTAAGCACGTTACTATGGCAGTATCCCGTCTTTCGAATGTGTCACCTTGGGCCGAACACAATAGACACACACACACACACACACACACATACACACAGGGCAATGAAAACGTGTTAATCTCCTACTTGTACAGAAATCAAAACCAGTCTCACCTGACCTGTAGATTGGGGTGAGAGTGTATGTCTGAAAACACACGTCACCTTAACTACTGATGCTTACACACACACACACTTGCTTAACAAGCCTTTTCTTAGTGCTTAGCTGTCTCTCTGTGAAATGTTTGGTACAAACACACACACACACACATGCGTGACTTGAAGCTGATATTTAGATGCCAACACTGCTAACCACATCGCTAGTTTTTGTGGTGCCACTGTAGCGCAGGTTATTTATATACACACACACACACACACAGTGCCATTGTAGTGCAAGTTATTTACACACACACACACACAGTGCCACTGTAGTACAGGTTATTTTCACCACACACACACAGTGACACCGCAGCACTGGGTAATTTCACCACACACACACAGTGACACTGTAGTGCAGGTTATTTTCAGCGCGCACACACACACACACAGTAACACTGTAGTGCAGGTTATTTTCACCACACACACACAATGACACTGTAGTGCAGGTTATTTTCACAACACACACACACACAATGACACTGTAGTGCAGGTTATTTTCACAACACACATACACATTGCCACAGTAGTGCAGGTTATTTTCACAACACACACACACATTGCCACAGTAGTGCAGGTTATTTACGCCACAGACTCACCGAATTATTTTATTCTGTCGCCTTCGTCATGCAACACTGCTGAGCATGGGCACGCTCATGTAGCATTCACTTCCTGCTCTTGCACACACACACACACACACACACACACACAAAGTTGCTGCCTCCTGCATCCGAGACAACACCACCAGATGCTGAGGCCCAACACACACACACCCACACACACACACACTGCACACACACACCAAGCCACGGCCACAGCACACAGTCTGGTGTTGCTCCTGCCACTTGGTGGCGCCGTGGGGCCCGTCTCCATAGTAACACACTCACAGATGTACCGCTGGGCTCACTCTGACATCGTTGCATGCATGCGTGTGTGTGTGTGTGTTGCTCTCTGTGCAGAGAGTTAGGCTTATGTGTGTGTGTGTAACACACAGACGGTAATGCAAACGAACAGTAGCGAGATGTGTGTTTGGCTTACTTCACTCTTCTGGAAGCATCTACTAGTCTGAGCGAGACCCTTTACTCAACTTTTACACACACAGACACACACACACACACACACACACATCCTGTGGACAGAGATACCAGAGCGATACCTTTATTCCGTGCTACTGACCACCATTAAGTTATTCTTCTTTTTGTACTACTCTCCCATCTCAACACACACACACACACACATACACACGCACATTAAGTTATTCTTCTTTTGTACTACTCTCCCAACTCATCACACACACACACACACACTTTCTCTCTCTCATCTCCCATGTCTTCTGGCTCTCATGTCTCTTGATCATTTCTGGTGACCTAATTCAGTGGTGTGTGTTTTTCCTGTATGCTATTTAACATGTACAAAATGTTTAAAAAAAGAACATAAAAGTAAAACCAAATAAAAAGCTGTAGGGATTATCGGCTACATGTAAGTGTGTTTTGCACTAAGTATAGGGTGTTAAAGCTTCTTATCAACCTGCGCTTGGCGCTCCAATAAAAAGAAATTTGTTACCTTATTTGTAAACTTAATAAACGAGTCATTTAAATAAAGCATGCTGTCTGTGTAGTAGTTCTTTGCTTTAGGCACACACTCTTGTCAACACTCACTCTTGTCCGTGTTTTCTCAACACCACTTACATCGGACACACACACTCCTGGTGGTTCGTTAAACACACACACACACACACGCATTCTTCCCCAGTGTTCTAATGTACACACCCCCAGTGTTTACAATGCCCTTGTGTTTTATACCGCCCACCCCCTGCAAAATTCTGTGCTCCCATGAGGATTCTGCTGCATCCACTGCTTAAATGGTAGGGTCGTGTTCCTGGTGAAGTGTGTGTGTGTGTTGAGGTCATGTTCCTGGTGTTGTGTATGTGTGTGTGCGTGCGTGTAGCGGGTGTTGGTCGTATTCCTTGTGGTTTGTGTGTGCTAGGGGGCAGTGAGGTCATGTTCCTGGTGATGTGTGTGTGTGTGTGTGCGTGCCTGTGTGTGTGTGTGACTGGTGCAAAGGTTGTGTTCCTAGTCGTGTGTGTGTGTGAGTGTAGCTGGTGTTCAGGTCGTGTTCCTTGTGATGTGTGTGTGCCGAGTGTTGAGGTGGTGTTCCTAATAATATTTTGTGTGTGAGTGTGTGTCTCGAGGGCAGTGAGGTCGTGTTCCTGGTGATGTGTGTGTGTGTGTGTGTGTGTCTAGGGCAGTGAGGTGGTATGCTCTGTTGATCTGTTGCTATGGGACCAGAGGGAAGTGAAGGATTGTGGGAAGGCAGAGAAGGAAGGAAGTGTAGAGTTCCACAAGAAATAACATTCCCTACAGCATAGGGCCTTTCACACACACACACACACACACACACACACACACACACACACACACACGTGTCTCACACACACTGTAACACACACCCCTCAAACAAACACACACAATCAAGTGCTCTACCAGTTTCATGATGGTCTACACAAACACACACACACACACACACACACATACGTGTCTCACGCACACTGTAACACACACCCCTCAAACACACACACACACACACACAATCAAGTGCTCTACCAGTTTCATGATGGTCTACACACACACACACACACACACACACACACACACACACAGCACTAAAATGCTCCCAGTGCACCTATTACCTGCATGACCCACAGGCCCCCTTGGAAAGGCAGGAGGTTCATATTTCTGGTCCATGCCAGAGTGTGTGTGTGTGTGTGTGTGTGTGTGTGAGCCCTGACATGGCACTTTGCCGTTTCCTGCATCCTTCCCTCTGGCACTCTGAGTTTGATGGTGACCAGATTAAAACAACACACCTCTTATGAAAACACACACTTTCAACATGCACCACACACACACATACCTTTAACATGTACCAGAGACACACACACACACATGTGCCCACACACACATACAACGTGCAAAGATTCTGACATATTGTTCTGGTTCACACAAGCACTGATGAACTTTCACAAGGTCTACACACACGCAGACATGCACACATACACACATTCACCGTGTACCAGACTCACACAAACAACACCACACAATACACACACTAATAAACTCCAGCCCAGTAAGACAGCTAGTCTCGCCAAGGTGTGGCAGAGACTCTGCCCAAGACCTCTGTGTAAGTGTGTGTGTGTGTGTGTGTGTGTGTGTGTCCAGCTCTCCATTTGCAGTATCTTGCGGTAAACATGCATCATGTTCCCCCCTTGTCCCCCCTCCCAATGATTCTGAAACAGCGGTCTGATGTGTTGAGTCATTGTGTGGTTTCACAGTAATGGATGAAAAGTAGTTTGGAATGTGGTGTGTGTGTGTGTGTGTGTGTGTGTGTGTGTGTGTTAGCCTGCGTGGGCCCTTTGCTGTACATCGTGACCAATTAGTAGCACACACACACACACACACACACACACACACACACACACACACACACACTCACACACACACTTGCATAATAGCCTTTAAGATCAGAACCAGAGAGATGAGAAGCCTGGCTGTTCTGGTAAACATCACTCACATCCACACCTACACAATCACATGTACACATACTCAAACACACACACACACACGCACACACACAGACTCATCAGCTCTTAGAAAGATATGCCTTAAAATAGTAGGCGGTTGTCATGAGAACACTGCAGCCCTCATTGCAAACAGGATCATTCAGGAGCCAGTCATGACCAGGTGTGTGTGTGTGTGTGTCTGTGTCTGTGTGTGTGAGTGAAATAAGCCTGTAGGCCCCATCAGCTATAGTTCTGTCCCCTCCCCCCTCTCCTCATCCCACACCCTTACCCCCCTTACCCCTACGCCTCTCATTCTTTTTCTCTCACACTCTTTGCATGTGTGTGTGAGTTGTTTTCCCATCATAACCTCCTGCATGGATGCATTGTTGTGTACACATTACACTCTCTGCTGTGTGTGCGTGTGTGTGTGCTGAATCTGACCACTATTTGATCATATTTCAATTCAGTTCAATTCAATTTAATTAAATGTATTGATATTTATAGTGTGATATCACCATAGCCATGGTCTCAAAACAAGTACATAATTAGGGGTAGCAGTGTAGCCCTAATGAAATATCAAAAATAGAATAAGAATTGAAATTGTATAGAGGGTAAAAATAGAATAAAATATGAAAAAATAAGTAAAACAATAAATCTACTACTACTACTAATGCAACAATAGAACAATAGCGAAACATAATTGAAACCGAGTGATCAAAAAACTTGTGGCTAACCCTAATGTTAAGAAAAAAAATGTTTTTAGTTTGGGTTAAAAATGTCCTCAGAGCTAGCTTCCCTGACATGTAATGGGAGGCCATTCCTGAGTGTGGGTGCATGAAAGGCAAACGATCTACGCTGTGTTAATTACATTTTTACAGATGGGATGGTCCAAAGACCAGCACGCGTAGAGCACAGTGTACGTGCTGGTGCATAGGGTTTAAAGCAACACTAAGTGGTTTTTTTTTTTTTCGGTCTTAAAATAATGTTTCCAAAATCTTTTCAGCGGTTTATCAACTCGTAACAGGATGACCGGCACTTTTGAATTTCGCTTTGCCTCCCTCCATGGGTTATAACCGCACTATGAAAGTTTGCAAGCTGGAGGCTCCATGTTGTACTTGTTGGAAGGCCAGAAAACAGGGCATTACAGTAATCACATCTTCACAATACAAAAGCATGAACCAGTGTTTTAGCATCACAGAGAGACATAACAACACAGATCTGATCTTAGCTATATTGCCTCTATGGTAGAATGTAGTTGTGTGCAGTGTGTGCAGTGATGGTGTATGCAGTACAGTACTAAAGCAGGTCATAGCCTAATAACAGATACAGCCACATATTTGTTCCAGCCAATTCAGTGAACCAGCTGATTCCTAGGTAGAGAGATAATTAGTGAAATCACCTGTGTTGTGAGCACAGGCAGAAGGACTACATGGCAGGACTTTTACTTTCTCAATCTGGTTTGTCCACCTCTGCCTAATAAGGTTTAACCTATTGAACATTGTCAGAACTGGGAATAGATAACAGCTTATTACACTCTGATAATGTGAACAAGGCTATCTCATGCAAACCTGATAGCCAAACAGAAAGGTTAAACATCGGTGTAATAACTGCACAAACATCTGTCCTGCATGGCCTATTTGCATAGTAAGGTTATACATAGGGATCATAGGGAACATAGGGATAACCCCAAGTAGACGACCATGATGATTAGCTTCTTCAGAGTCTCATTTTTTTACCTAGCTGGCTGTTGTGCTGCTGGACACTTAAGCGTAGCTGCTTGACTGTAATTCATCATTTAAATTACAGCGACTATGCTAAGCTAAGCTAAGGTCAGTAAGGTCAGACAATGGCTGGGTCTGCTAGAAAACGCTTCTGCTCACTTATCCAACTCCAGGGACTGCGGGTAGAGACTCAATTTCACCTGGGGGTGGCATATTACTACCAAAGAAGTGTGAAGCTACTTCAGACATTTCTGATGGTTTAAAAATAGCGATATCAACAGGCTAGCATAAGATATTCACAAAGACCAATTCACACTCTTACAATCACAGGTGAACCAACACACACACACACACACACAAACACAGTCAAAATAAATCTAAACACAATCAAAAGAATTCCAAACACAGACACAGCTCAAATCTAAACACACACAGTCCTTCTCAGAGTCGGTAAGTATATCACTCCTGTTAAATCAAACCAATATGTCTTGTCAGACCACACACACACACACTTGCGTGCGCGGACACACACACATTGTTCCGTAACTGCTGACTACAGCGCGAGTCACATCAATGACGTCTTCTGATGCCTTACCACAACATGAGGCTTAGGGCGCCCAAAGGCTGTCTCTCTCTCTCTTACACTCACAAACACACACACACTCGCTCTCTCTCTCTCTCTCTCTCTCTCTCACACACACACACACTCTCTCTCTGTCTCTGTCTCTCTCTCTCTTACAAACACACACACACTCTCTCTCTTTCTTTCTCTCTCTCGCTCTCTCTCTCTCTCTCTCTTACACTCACACACACACACACACACAGCACTGAGCAAGTGTATTGAGAATGTTAAGTTTAGTCCCTGTGTGCCAGGGGAGACATTGGCATTCTGCAGGCAACCAGACCCTTGGCAGGAAGAGAGAGAGAGGGGAGGGGGGGCTTGAGTAGAGAGGAAGTAAAGAGGGGTAAGAGGAAGGAGGAGGTGAAGATAAAGATGGGGAATGAGAGAGAGAGAAAGAGAGAGAGAGAGAGAGGGAGGGGTAGACAGCACAGTTCTTGTCTGCCATATTGGTTTGGAGGGCCAGCTGGAGAGGGCACAGAGGGTTGAAGTGTGTGTGTGTGTGTGTGTGCACGCGCAGAAAGCAAATTGAGGGAGGTGCCACAAAAACACACACACACACACACACACAGTTTTTTACATGAGGTTTA
>CM059274.1:6158612-6181112 GCA_030347295.1 Setipinna tenuifilis
TAAACACCTTTGCACACAGGGCCTCTTCTCCAATGACGGCTCTGCCACACACTGTTCCTATGTGCTGGGTAAGACACACACACACTCACAGTCAAACTCACACACCCTCTCTCTCTCTCTCTCTCTCTCCTTGTGTGTGTCTCTCTCTCACATACACACCCATGCTTTCTCTCTCTCTCTGTCCCACAGAGAAGCGTCTCCTGCGTCGCTGGCCCAAGTCCACGACGGACCCCCCCGCTAAGAACCCGGTGGTGCGCTCCAAGAGCTACAACATCCCCATGCTGACGCCAGTGGTGGAGTCCGACCCCGAGGGGGCAGGCTTGTGCGGAGGAGGCAGCCTGGGCATCCGACGCCACTCAATCGGCGAGATGACTTCCTGTCTGGAGGAGCCCGCTTTCTCCGAGATCGAGCCCGGCAGCGAGGGCTCGGAGTCAGGCTCCCATCTGTGCCCCGACACCCCCCCTTCTGCAGGGGCGCCCCAGCGAAGAGGGGGAGGAGAGGGGGCCGACTCCCCATCCCCCTCGCTACTCCCCTCCCCCTCGCCACGCCTCTCGGGTTCGGGGTCGGGGTCAGGTTCAGGGTCGTTCCGTCTGAGCGGCGTTGTTCAGCAGTCACCTGGCGTCACCAAGGCCACTCCCCCGTCGCTCGTCAGTGCATCCTCCAGTCCAGAGACGGTGGTGGACCACATCCTGGAGTCGCTGGACTCCGACCCCGAGGGGGAGGGCATCTTCATCGACTTCCCCCGCCGCTGTTCCGCCTCTTCCTCCAGCCTCAGCCACGAGGGCGGCCGGCAGAGTGTGGTTTAGCCTCTGACGCTACACCCGCCTTCAGCGCCACACCCACAAACACCGTGACAGCTGGCACCCGACAGAGCTGCACTAGAAATTTGGTGAAACCACAGTGAAACCAACCGTCCAGCCTTTAGCCAAACACCCAGAAACACCCTCACTACCATGCTACCATGTCTACAGGTGCTGCACTAAAACATGATTTAGCCACAGGCGCTTTACCCTAGCCTTTAGCGAATGTCATAAATATCATCATGGTTACTATGCTGCACTGAAATATGGTGAAATTAAAGTTGCTAGCTGCTATGCTGTTTCATACTGAACTGTGATGTAGCTGCTAATGGCTAGCCTTAGCGCCACACTCAGAAATGGCTTAGCTGAAGCTGCTAAATAGCTTTTTAGCACCATGTAATGCTTTGGCCGTAGATGATAGTCAGTAATCTTTATACACAGCCACTGATTATACAAAGTCCAGCATCTTATTTAGAGACAGTGCAGACCTACACTGCTGCTATCCAGAACACTTCAGTTCTCTACTGAAGTAGCACAGCTAGCTAACTGCTGACTATCAAACTGCCAGCATTTGGAGTATCACTGTCAAGGGGTGAGCACTAATCGCTACCCTTTGGAGTCCAACTAGCATGACTAGTGTGTTATAGCCATATCTTTTAACTACTGGTCATTAGCATCCGATAGGTGGAGAAATGCCTGCTGGCACACAGTATGAAATGCAGCTGTGGCTATTAGCATGTGTCAGCAGCTAGCTTCATTCAGTAGGTGGATGTATTGCTAAGGAGCTGCTAAATGCTAGATGCTAGCTCTCTGCTGAATGACTGGTGTTAGACACACTTACCTCCCGTAGCCTATTTGTGTTCTACACCTTTCTATTTTTCCTAAAATGTTTCTCAATGTTATGTATGTGACCATTTCTAAAGTGTGGTATTATTTTTCGACCATTGTTCATTTAGGTCTGTAATACAATCTTAGCCCTTAGTTGTGTATGTGTGTGTGGAGGGGGGGGGTTCAGTCCATAGCTGATAGCTTCTAGTGTGAAACTAGCCAATTCCAGGAGTAGACCACTTGATAATGTATCTGGTCCACACTCCATCACAAATAACACAGCGACTAGTTTCCTGGTCAAACCCTTGCTGGCAAGCCTACTGAACCGACACGACATGACCCATACGGGACCAACACTTTCTCTTACACGTCTTTAATACCGATCATTAATCATAAGGCTACTACCAATTCATGTTATCTGTTCTATTACAACTCTTCAATGAAACCTGGTTTAAAAAAAGTTAAAACTCATTTATCAGAAATTGACTATTTAATTTAAAATGAAAAAGTTGTCTAAAGAAAAATATGAGTGTACAATCTACAGCCCTTAACTAATTTTACCTTGATTTTGTGTATTTTGACTGATATATGACATGGTAAATAAGTAATAAGTAATTTCAAATGGCCATTTTTATTTAATCTTTAAGCATTTCTTTTAATTTTATAGATTTTCTTTGCTTTTGTAAAAGGGAAGTGTGCACATGCTTGAACATTTGATATTAACACAGAGGTACAAAGGTATTTTTGTTTGGTGATAATCTTCATTTTTAAATCGGGGTAACAGATGTAGAATATTCCATTGATAAAATTATTTATTTGTACTGTACATTTGTACTGACACTGATTAGAATAAACAGTTTACTCTGTCCTGTGTATCCTCTCTGTTTATTTCCATTGTGTCTGCATAACAGGTATGTTGTCTGGACTGCTGGTGTACCAAGAATGGCACTAATTTCAGACATGCTGCAAATCTGGTTTAGTTTAGTGTAAAAATGTAGTTCTGCTCTGCTGGGCTAACATAGACAGCAAAAGAAATGGACAATGTGACCAGATGAAGCCAGATTTTTTGGAATTGCTCAGTTGGTTCATATGTCCTCTGCATAAGTAGCACAGCCCATGGTAAGAATGTAGCGGGGCCAGCATTGTGTCACACTGCTGTCCTTCAAATTATCAACCTTTTTCATCCCTTCTTTCTTCTCATTTCTCTTCTCCTTATCTGCCTTCTTCTGTACTTTAGCTAGCATTTATTTTTTCTTTCAGCCTCCATGACCTTTCTCTCCAGCTTACTGATCTTCTGCAGGTCAGATCAGCTGCTTTCATGCCTTTAGATGTACAGCTGATGTTGGCATCCTGTAAAAGATAAAGACTAAAAGATAGTAATAAATAAATAGTTCATGTGAGACTATGTTTCCTTTTTTACAGTCGTCCAAATCGCCCAATAACACTGGACCACAGTAAGGAAGGCAGCCTCATAAAACACAAAGAAAAGGGGGCATCAGGGGGCCCTGGTGTTTCTTCACAGACCACCACTTGCTGGACTTTTGTTTCCTGCTCATGGCAGATCCAGACAGATGTTTGGTACTCTGAAGGAGAAAGCACATAGACATTAGCCTGGCTGTGCTCGTAGACGATGCTTGGTCTGGCAAACCTCCCATAGACAGGAAGTTCTCAAAAGTGTGATCAATAGAAGTCTTTCGAATTCCTGTATACTACTGAATAGAGCTACAACCAATCAGACCACTGATTCCAACTTGTGCGTAGTGTAGCAAGACCAGGAAGAACTGAGAATCGGCAGGCTGGCTAGACTGACTTAATTTCAATGTCGCGTCACAGGCAGTATGGGAGGGCCCAGCCTACATAGACATAGAAATGTTTAAAGGGGTCCTTCTGTCAAAAAACACTTTTAGTAGCTCTATTTACAATGTGGTGGGTCACAACAAGCAGTATATGCATGCAGCATTCCAAGACGTGAAATACGACCCTCATGGTTTTACTGGTCATTGAAGGGTCGAGCTAACCAAAACGAGCGGATCAGAGCATGCTAAACCTATCTACGTCACTAGGTCGTAAGCCCCGCCCAGAGCCATGTATGGCAAGCCCACATCCCAAAGGATTGGTGGACAGAAGCTAGGTGAGCAAAAGACAGCGAATTTGCCCAATGAGAAGTGCCTTATTGACACGTCATGGATATTCACGAGGCACACCGGAGAAGCCAGTCGTTCAACCACTAGACCTGTTATAGCTTACAGAAAACAGCGTCAAACAAGAGATCTAGGACATCATTTTTCAAAGACATGACGCACAATGCATTCAACCATATTGGCGGCACAGAAATATGAATAAAAATAATGATGGCTTAAATCTTTAAGAGATTTGGATGCTGTGTGCTGTTGTACACACACACACACACTATTGAGTAATGCTCAGCTTCTCCCTGCTGATGATCATGGACCTAAGACAGGACAGCAGGGTCTCTTCCTTCTCCCTCCACTCCCTCTCCCACTGCAACCTCTAGCAGTTCCCGTCAAAGCCTGACCGGATGCCATTGCTGGAGATGTTGACAGGGGTATCCAATTTTTTAAAATGTAAACATATTTTTAAAAGATGTCCATATTTTGAAAAGATAATTTCACATATTCATACTCACCTATTCTATCATGGCTCTGAATTTATAGCCTAACTGAGTATTGTCCACACTATCTCGGCCTTAACAAATTATTAAAGAAGCTAAAGAAGCAGTCTAACTTCACTTTTAAAACAAATGTCAGAAGTATTACATTTTCTACAAGTTACCGCAAGGAAAGACAATATTTTGTGTTCTCTGAGAAATTTTCGGTCACATCTCTTCTCTTTGAAGAGGAGGAAATGCCAGAGTATCTCTTATCATGATCAAGGCGACAGATTTGACTATTACAAGCTATCACCTGCAAAAGCTATTCTGACAAAAAACATCAACCCTTTCGCTGCACCTGTTCTAGTTTATATATTCTGCCGACATGAAACGGGTTTAATGGGCCGTAACGCATCACAAAAAATGCGATTACCAAGCAGGGCAGTGGACGTTATACAAATAAAATATAGCCGCAAGCGGCAATGACGGGCCCTCGCACCTGCGGTGCAGGGACGTGGCATGCCGCCCCTCTCAAATGTATGCTCTATGTCACAAATGCATTTATTGTAGAGATCTGATATGTGAATGGTAAATCATAGGAGCTTTATATTGTCTACCGGGAGTACGTGTATGTAGAGAAAATGTTCTTTAGAAAAAAAGGTGTAGTGCAATTATCTGTGTTTGCATGTGTGTGTGCGTTAAAGGGATTTTTTTTGTGTTTGTGTGGGTGTGAGAGTGTGTGTCTGTGCCTGTCTGAGGTTTGTGTATGTGTGTCATCTCCAGATGGTAGTACAAGAACAGGAACTGAAGGAGGGCGACAAGAGTACAATGGCATATGAGGATGGTTGCGTGAAACACCAGAATTGTATGGCGGTGTTGATAGTAGTGGATCATAGGAGAATATTGTTATAACATTTTCATTCAGTTTATGTGTTTGCTTAATATTGTATAATAAAAGTGTGTATTTTGTATAAGGCAGTGGTTTTGGTGAGCGATAAAGGAAGGATCACATTGTTCAGAGTGGGATAGTTGATATGGAAGGCAAAGGCATCTTGTTGAATATAGTTGAGCAAGGGGTGGGTGTGGGTGGGATAGAGAAGAAGCATAAGTTTTACCTGTATGAATGTGGAAATATAGTTAAAGGGATAATGTATCAGAAGTACGTGCGTGAGAATAAGCAGGTAGGCCTACTGTAATGCAACATGTTTTGAGGTTTGCACTAAAGCAATGTTCACGAACTCTCTCTCTCGCTATTGTTACACATATGAAGTGCAAAAAGACTTCAAGGGTGACATATTTTAAAAGTAAATATTCTGAAAGACACCGTTTGTGGGTAGGCTTTTACTCTGTATCGTAAGCCAACAGAACAAAACAAATATCATTACAGTTACAATCATCAAAAGCTTAGTATTAAAATCACAGCACGGCAGAATTGTTACAAAACCATCTTGAACCAGGCTAATGGTAACAGCAATAAATACCATCGGCTATATTAAAGATCAAATATCACGACTTTTAAAATATTCACGTCTTTGCCCGTTCCTAGTTTAACTTATTATCATTAACAATACAGCATAATGAATAAATCGAAATCTCCTGCCGATTTTCTACCGTTTGCATTTTTTATAGTGGCCAGCCGAAAACAAAAACTCAAATATTCCTCATCTGTGACGTAACTGTGACGTATCCGAAGGGAGTCGACCCGATGGAGTCGACAGGCTACTATGTTGTTCAGCAACGATTTAGCAACTACGAGCGGTTCGGAAATTTGCAATGGACAGTGATTCAGAGATTTCAGACTTTGACTTTTCGTCAACTTCAAGTGTCAGTTCTGACAAATCCGAAAAGAGGACTTTGTTTCAATCAGAAACAGGGTATGAAGATGACACATACTCTAGCTGGGATAATGCCAAACGTCATAGGGCCATACATGTACGAGCCCGAAGCACCACCACCTGCCGATGAAGCAGCCGGCGAAAGTGATGAGGACATGGACAGAGAGAGAGAAAGAGAGAGAGAGGGAGAGAGGGAGAGAGAGAGAGAGAGATCAGCTGGTTTTGGAAACGTACTTCTTGCTTACTTGTTACTTGGCAACGATGCTAGGTGCTAGTGATTAGCAGCGCTTCACAACATTGCAAAGACTAACGTAATCAATGGCTAACTCAATCTACGTAGGGCTACATATATTACCAACCTTGTATTAAGCATGGACTCCCGACGACACTCCAGCACAGACACCGATGGCACATCAAAGCAGTCGTCCCGAAAGTGTCGCGAACAAATAACTGCTCCAGGTCTTGGTTCAGCAAAGTCCGCTCGGGTTTGCCTAACAAACCTCACCCAGGACCGCCTTATCGCCGTGTTTTTAGGAAAATAATAGGTAGAAATACCCACGCCTTATTAGCCACACTTCTGCAGCCTCCCACTACACAATAATTAGGCATGGTTGAAATAATTAACCGGCACGAATATAAAAACTTTACTACAACTATCAATGAATGAAGCGAGAACAACACCACCGACTCCCTTCGAATACGTCATCCACCGGAGATGTCCGAAGATTTCCGAACGTGCAGATTTGGTTTTCGTTTCTTAGCAGCCACGCAAATAGTTCATACAAAACTGCGACTAAAATAATTATGACACTGCATATTATTATATGGATAGTAAAAGTAGGATGTTAAAAACATTATTTATCAATGACTAATTTTTTTTTTAACAGGAATGTTGACCTTTAAGGCTAAAAGAACATTCCATTACAAAGTTGCAAAATGGCATCTAATGGGGACACACGCACGAGTCTGACAATATATAAGGAGTTTGTTACATACACCCACCTAAAAGAATAAATAGACACCGTTTGTGAACGCTGATATTTTACTCTGTATCGTAAGCCAACTGAAAAAAAAAACAGCGCAAACCCACAGCCTATATCCATTGAAAGCCTCGTGCGTTCTACCCTCAAATAGAACACTTTTTTTAAATGACAGCTAGAATTAAATTAAATGGGGGTGTCTGTCAATACAAGAAAACACTGTAGCATCTCTATAATAAATATTAAAATGTACTATGTGCCTCACTATCAGACTAAGATAGCTAACCGCACGTTCCAAGCTAGCCAATCTTACTTTGAACCGAAGCAAAACAATACAGTTATCAGTCTACTACTAAATCCACTTGAACAGTTTTTAACAGATTAGTTAGGCTTCCTTACATGGTCGGAAACTCACCTGAAAATACAATGAGCAGCTTTTAGGAACACTAATACAGGAGTGGCAAGATCTTGTAGCCCACATTTCACGAACTGTCTATGATATGCTTGTAGATTTAATACTGGAGTTAGTCTACAGCGCCACCCTGTGTCATGTACGCTGATTCTTCATTCACTGCCAGTAAAAAAAAAAAAGCAAATGCATTTTTCCACCCCTTACGTAAAGTTGTAATAAACTCTGCGTCTTTGGACAACAGTCACTCTTTCCCACCTCAGGTCAATATTTTTTTCCCACTGGCTTGTTGACAAGATGACTGAACGAGTTTGCATTTTTTTTTAACTCGAGTGGTCGACAGAAGAATATGATTGAAGCCATTATTGAGAATACTCCGAAGAAGAAATCGTCTTCCTAACATACAAGCATCACCATTATTATGCCTACAAAGGCATTTCAGTTTCTATGTTCACGTAGTTACTTCAGATGTGTTATGACAAGGTCAATATTGATAGCTTTCCAGCGTTTGTTTCATGTAATTGTAGGCAAGTGGTCATATTATTTTTCAAACAGTCGGTACTCAACTGTACGGACATCAGTTAATGGAAAATTATTCCAAAATGACGAACGGTTTAATATGGAAAATATGAAATAAACCCGAATATATTGTAAAGTTACAAGGAAATAGTTGATTATTTATACCATTGCTTGCTGGAATTTCTCATTGTGAAGTGCTGTTTAAATAACGTTGACGTTTTTTTCCACATGTCCACCGTAATAAAAATGTCTCTCTGAACTTGTGAGAGAGAGAGGGGGGAAATGTAATTTGGCTGTATTATGTTTTGCACTTCGTTCTAAATGACAGCCAGCCCATTTAGACAGAATAGTTGACATTACGTGTAGGCTAATTGTGCTATAGGTTTCAATAGGATTGAAGGTGCAGAAAATAGACTCGTGTGGTCTGTGAGCACAAACATCGTCTGTGAGTGGACGGATCTGTTAACATGCATACAACTCACCGGACAAACATCGGACAGAAACCGCCCCCGCAGAATGAAATTATCCATCTCCGAAACAGTACAAATAAAACAGAACTTATAACACTGTGGCTACTATCCTAGCTAGCAAGCAAAGCTGTATGCTCACTTCGTGAGGGCTAATATGGTAGCAAGGAAGCTAACTTTCAGTCAGCTGTAACACGCTAGATCACAGCCCTTCTATGCTCGCTTCGTTTATTTCTTTCACTAAGTGAAGCAATATTTCGTAGTTTACTAATAACATATAGTAAAAAATATCATGGCAGGACTTTGAAATATCAGAATGTAGCTAAGCCTTAAGCCAGTATCACATTAATGAAAGAAAATGGCGCCTTGTTGCTGAGCTGCTGCTGAACTGGGGGACCCAATAGCTGCCCGCGCCCTTGCCTGACTTTAACGCACTATGGAACACAACTGTTGATTGATGGCAATTTATTAAAAAATGACAAATATTGGCTTCACAGCCCTTCAACATTTAACATCTACACCACTTCCACACCATGTATACCAAATCTCACATTAATCTAATGCACCGTGTAGCTTTACCACAACCTAAAACAAGTCATTCTGTTACCAGATGGTGGCGCTATGCCTGACTGCCATTTCACTCACACAGATATGTTCATAGTCATGACAGACATTAACCTGTCAAGTTTTATTCTTGTCAAACAATGCATAACGAATTGGTGACACATTTCCTGTGTATCTGGATACTTATAATGTGATACTTAAATTCATCAAGCCGTTGTTTCGTCATCTTACAACATATCAAAAATCTCTTCGCAATTTAACATCTACAACATGTTGACATGATGTATACCAAAACTGACACAAATCTGATGTACGGTTTAGGACAAGTACGTTAAATTCCATTGTATGTCAAATCGCACAAAAGTCCAAATATCTCACTTCCTGTTGGGTGTGGCCATGCCATTGTATTGACCTTTTTTGTTCGCCTTAGTGAGATGAACCCACCTACCAAATTTCGTGCATGTAGCTGAAAGTGTATGGCACCCACGAACCTCTGTAACAACAGGGGGCGCTACAGTGTCCCTGGGTAACTTCAGGGCTTGGGTATTTCTCTCTGAGTAGCGGGGGGAATTTCTGATGTGTGTGCCAAATTTCATGAGTTTTCGTGCATGGCAACCGCCTCAAAAAAGGGCAAACGGCGCAGCGGGAAAAGAATAATAATAATAATAATAAATATAGCCGCAAGCGGCGATGACGGGCCCTCGCACCTGCGGTGCAGGGACGTGGCATGCCGCCCCTCTCAAATGTGTCCTCTATGTCACAAATGCATTTATTGTAGAGATCTGATATGTGAATGCTAAATCATAGGAGCTTTATATTGTCTACTGGGAGTACGTGTATGTAGAGAAAATGTTCTTTAGAAAAAAGGTGTAGTGCAATTATCTTTGTGTTTGCATGTGTGTGTGTTAAAGGGAATTTTTTTGTGTTTGTGTGGGTGTGAGAGTGTGTGTCTGTGCCTGTCTGAGGTTTGTGTATGTGTGTGTCATCTCCACATGGTAGTACAAGAACAGGAACGGAAGGAGGGCGACAAGAGTACAATGGCATATGAGGATGGTTGCGTGAAACACCAGAAGTGTATGGGGGTGTTGATAGTAGTGGATCATAGGAGAATATTGTTATAAAGTTTTCATTCAGTTTATGTGTTTGCTTAATATTGTGTAATAAAAGTGTGTATTTTGTATAAGGCAATGGCTTTGGTGAGAGTGATAAAGGAAAGATCACATTGTTCAGAGTGGGATAGTTCATATGGAAGGCAAAGGCATCTTGTTGAATATAGTTGAGCAATGTATGACCGGAGGGGGAGGTGGGGGTTTGTGGGATAGGTGGTATGAGAAGAAGCATAAGTTTTACCTGTATGAATGTGGAAATGTAGTTAAAGGGATAATGTATCAGAAGTACGTGCGTGATCTAAACATAAGATTCCCACCAACACTCACGCTATTGTTACACATAAGTGCAAAAAGACTTCAAGGGTGACACATTTTAAAAGTAGATATTCTGAAAGAATAAATAGACACCGTTTGTGAGTAGGCTGATATTTTACTCTGTATCGTAAGCCAACTGAACAAAACACATATCATTGCAGTTACAATCATCAAAAGCTCAGTATTAAAATCACAGCACGGCAGAATTGTTACAAAACCATCTTGAACCAGGCTAATGGTAACAGCAATAAATACCGTCGGCTATATTAAGCCTAAAAGACACACCAATATGTTATATTCTATCATCTTGAATTTATAAAAACACACCGTCAATATCAGATGACCAAGAACACCTCCAACTACGTTACATTAGGCTCCCCCATTCATTCATTCTTGTTTACATGTGATGTCACTAGCCATGAACTACTCTGTTGCCTTGGCAACGATAAACTATAAGTCATCAGCGGTTCGTTCAGTCTGGCAGACTAACGCTAGTTAGTCTGACGTCAAATAGAACACTTGACAGCTAGAATTAAATTAAATGGGCGTGTCTGTCAATACAGGAAAACACTGTGGCACCCCCAAAATAAATATTAAAATGTAGTATGTGCCACACAATATTTACTATGTGTGCCACACAATCAGGCTAAGATAGCTACCCGCACGTTCCAAGCTTGCCAATCTTACTTTGAACCGAAGCAAAACAATACAGTTATCAGTGTACTAAATCCACTTGAACACGTTAAAGTTTTAACAGATTAGTTCGGGTTTCTTACATGGTCGGAAGCTCACCTGAAAATACATAATGAGCAGCTTTTAGGAACACTAATACAGGAGTGGTAAGATCTTGTATTTCACGAACTCTGTCTGCATGATATGCTTTCAGATTTAATACCGGAGTTAGCCTACAACGCCACCCTGTGTCGTTTTCCAGTAGTGCTAGCAGTGAGTTTCATGAAAGAAGACCAAAAATTGCGCTTAAAACGCACATTCACGTCTTCTCGTTTTCCTTGTTAAAACCGTATGCATGACTTCAAAGTTTAACAATTTGTGTAGCAGTATTATAATCACTTCTACAAACCGATTGAGTTTCGCTGAGATTGGACAGCACAACTGTAAGATATTTGCATTAGAAGTAGGCCATAATATGGAACCTGTACCGCGCTAACCGGTAATGTGACGAAAAAAGCAGCTACGGATATCAGTTAGTGGGAAACTATTATAAAATGACGAACGGTTTGATTTGGAAAATATCAAATAAACCCGAATATATTGTAAAGTTACAAGGAAATAGTTCATTATTATACCACTGCTTGCTGGAATTCCCCATTGTGAAATGCTGTTTAAATAACGTAGAAGTTTTTTCCACATGTTCACCGTAATAAAAATTACTCCCTGAACTCCCAGATTAGACTAGAGTTGATGGCTACAACTAACACAAGTCTGGGAAAGCATTTGTTTTATTCGAGCATATTGCAACGCTTAAAAGTAGATATTGAAGCATCGCCTGCGCATCTTACCAGAGGTGCGCACAGCACAGCGAGTATTTGCGCGTCTTACTGGAGAGGCGTCGTGGCTAGCAGATCATTTCTGCTTCGGTTTTGGGAAGTTCTCTTCATTTCCCTATCGTTTTATTAAGAATGAATTATAGATTGCTATACATTTGAATTATGTAGGCTATTGTATCCCCGCGTGCTGCAACAGCTGGCTGTGTTTGTTTAGCCGACTCTGCATGGCTGTAGCCTCAGGACTGTCGTTGTCTTTGAACTTGGCTTGTCATTGTTGATTCTGAATTTAGACCATGTGAAGGAGGTGATCTAAAATAGCCTTTCGTTGACATGTCGGAACGGTGGGTTTCATTTTTTTGGAACAAAGACATCTAAGTCTTTGCCTTCGGAGAAACGCTCCACTTTGTAAGTGGTCTGTTAGCGTGAAGCATCGTCTGTGAGTGGACGGATCTGTTAACATGCATGCAACTCACCGGACAAACATCGGCCAGAAACCGCCCCCGCAGAATATAATTATCCATCTCGGAAACAGTACAAATAAAACAGAACTTATAACATTGTGGCTAATATCCTAGCAAGCAAGCAAAGCCTAGCATCCAATTCACGTCCCTTCTAGGGCTAATATGGTAGCAAGGAAGCTAACTTTCAGTCAGCTGTAACACGCTACTGATCACAGCCCTTCTATACTCGCTTCGTTTATTTCTTTCACTAAGTGAAGCAATATTTCGTAGTTTACTAATAACATATAGTAAAAATATCATGGCAGGACTTTGAAATATCAGAATGTAGCTAAGCCTTAAGCCAGTATCACATTAATGAAAGAAAATGGCGCCCTGTTGCTGCTCAGCTGCTTCTGAACTGGGGGACCCAATAGCTGCCTGCGCCCTTGCCTGACTTTAACGCACTATGGAACACACCTGTTGATTGATGCCAATTCATTAAAAAATGACAAATATTGGCTTCACAGCCCTTCAACATTTAACATCTACACCACTTCCACACCATGTATACCAAATCTCACATAAATCTAATGTACCGTGTAGCTTTACCACAACCTAAAACAAGTCATTCTGCTACCAGATGGTGGCGCTATGCCTGACTGCCATTTCACTCACACAGATATGTTCATAGTCATGACAGACATTAACCTGTCAAGTTTTGTTCTTGTCAAACAATGCATAATGAATTGGTGACACATTTCCTGTGTATCTGGATACTTATAATGTGATACATAAAATCATCGAAGCATTGTTTCGTCATCTTACAACATATCAAAAATCTTTTCGCAATTTAACATCTACAACATGTTGACATGATGTATACCAAAACTGACACAAATTTGATGTACGGTTTAGGACAAGTATGTTAAATTCCATTGTATGTCAAATCGCACAAAAGTCCAAATATCTCACTTCCTGTTGGGTGTGGCCATGCCATTGTATTGACCTTTTTTGTTCGCCTTAGTGAGATGAACCCACCTACCAAATTTCGTGCATGTAGCTGAAAGTGTATGGCACCCACGAACCTCTGTAACAACAGGGGGCGCTACAGTGTCCCTGGGCAACTTCAGGGCTTGGGTATTTCTCTCTGAGTAGCGGGGGGAATTTCTGACGTGTGTGCCAAATTTCATGAGTTTTCGTGCATGGGAACCGCCTCAAAAAAGGGCAAACGGCGCAGGAGGAAAAGAAGAATAATAATAATAATAATAATAATAATAATCTTAGCAGAAACAATAGGGCTTCGCACCTCCGGTGCAGGCACAGCCTGCACCTCCGGTGCTCGGGCCCTAATAATAATAATAAATAATCTTAGCAGAAACAATAGGGCTTCGCACCTCCGGTGCAGGCACAGCCTGCACCTCCGGTGCTCGGGCCCTAATTAAATGTATAATTTAGTTGTGCCCAATAAAACAGCGTAGGCCTACATAGTTTGGTACAGGCCTTGGTCAACCATAAAATAGTGAAATAACAACGTGGAGCAATGACTCCTCCTAGTGGTAGAATAATACTGTTTTATCCTACTTTTGCACAGTGGACTATTACTGTGCTATACTAAACATCAAGGTTAAATTGCAAGGTTAAAATAGGGAACACCTTACTCATCAATGGCACCTCGAAAACAAAATATGTGCCCTCTTACTGTTAAGATAAATGAATAACATTTAAGGAATTAATCAGAAAAAGCCATACGGTAGGCTACTGTAGGCCTACATATAATCCAAAACTAGTACACACTTCTAGTACTAGTAGTACTACTACTATTATTTTTGTTTTATTCTATTTATGCAGCATTGCTTGTATAAAATCTGCTACTTCAATAAATTGAACTTGAACTTGAACATGAACAAAACTGCTGTATCACGGACCACTTTCGTCATTTTACAATGGAAAGAGCGCACGCGCAATGACGTAACACATCAAAACAACATGGCGGCGTCCCTACAGCGCATTGGGGCAGCTGGAAAGCACTTGATAAAGAGGAATTTATTAAAAACGGCAGCATTCACTCGGGTAGGTCAGAGTCCGACTGTGAAAGGATAGCAAACCAGACATGTACACAATCAAGGACCACAAGTGCCATCTTATAAAGCTGTTAGAACTGTTGTGTCAAACGCGTGATGGCACGTCAAGCGATTCCTTTGGCAGCACTACCGCCGTTAGCCTAATAAATAGTCCGATTTATTGTTATAGTTTAAATGGTATTGTCCATCTACTTGGGCATTCACCTTAGCTATTACTAGGAGTATGTTAAGACATTATTTATTTCTGCGCTCCTCCACATTCTTCCTTTCTTTTATTTTGTCAGCCTAATCTTGTCACTCCACGGACAAGAAGCACCCAAGCCGCGTGCCATGTCGCCTTAAACGTCCCCGAAACTAAGGTCACCGCTCTGGAGAATGGACTACGGGTGGCCTCCGAGAACTCCGGGCTACCCACATGTACCGTGAGTATAACGGCGCTCTAACATAGGCAGGGTCCTATTCGTAAGCACAGATTAGGTGTAAACGTGAGCTTTAAGCATGAACGATGGTGAGAGTACAGCTGCTAATAGTTGTGATGTGGTAAGATACAGTGTATGTGACGATAATGGGAAACATATAACCTAAGAAGCTGATCAGCCGTTGTGCGTTATATTTGGGTGGACTGTAGTATTGTCCATTTTAAGCTTATACGACGTGCTGGTAGAAATGCTTTGTTGTTTTTTGGGGGGATTCTCCTATAGCCTCACTAAAGATGTTGGGTTTCGCCCAGGTGATGTCACACACCTGTGGGTGTTTTCGTGTGTTGCTGTGGTGACCTGTGCTTGTGTGTTGCTGTGGTGACCTGTGCTCTGCACTTTGTGAGAAGTCATGTCCCACAACTGCTTTTGTGTGTGTGTGTGCGTGTGTGTGCAGGTGGGCCTGTGGATTGATGCAGGCAGTCGCTATGAGAACGCCAGGAACAATGGCACCGCCCACTTCCTGGAACACATGGCCTTCAAGGTGAGACTGAGACCCTCAGAGAACAACGACACACACACACACACACACACACACACACATAAACAGGGGCAGCCCTTAGCTTTTATGTGTGGGACCTATCAACCCTTGTAAATTAAAGCAACACTACTGTATGTAGTTTTTCAGCCTTCAAACTACATTTTCAAAATCACACTGATGGTAAAACAAGTCACAATAGTTGCTATTACACCTTTGTCATCGTTTGAAAGCGTCTGTATCATCTACATTGATACTATGTAATTTCTTTGTGTGGGTAGGAACCATGTTGCGAAAAAAAAACTACAAAATTTGACTGCTTTATGGCAGGGGTGTAGCCAGAAATCATAAAATGGGTGGGCCCAGAAACAATCAGGTGGGCCTAGCCCAAAACACATAGGTTACTATTATTAATTACACAGTCAATCAAGCAAAAAAGCACCTGGCTGGGTGGGCCTTATAGATAATTAGGTGGACACAGGCCCAGCCCACCCGTGGCCACGCCTATGCTTACGACATACGTCACATCCTCCCTCCCCCTTCAAAAGATAAGGCAGGTAAACAGAGTTAGACAGTCTGTGAGTTAGAGCCATACAGTAAAAGAAATGAAAATGAGCGCTAAGAGCAGTTGTCATAGTTGAAGCACCAATACAAGAGAAGTGGCTAAGGGTGTACTCAGAAGACGTAAAAAAAGAAAACAGCAGAGAGATAATGTCCAAACTAAGCTCAATATTGGCTCTGCTTTCACTTGCTGGTGTGAGGCGAAAAAGGGAGGAGGGGTGCCTCACTGACTGTGACTTGACACTGGTACAATAATCTCTCTTATGCTAATAAGTAACTGTGTAGACAACAACTGAATCCTTTTTTTGTCGTTTCTGATATTTCAAAACAGAAACATCTGTGTTACACTCTACGTCAGTTGGGTTTTTGTTGGTTGAGTGTTTGACATGTATATCATGGATGGTGGATTACAACTAATTGTTTTGTGTGTGTATGTGTGTGTTGTGTGCGTGTGTGTGTGTTTGTGGTGAAAAAGGGCACAAGGAAGCGTTCTCAGCTGGACCTGGAGCTGGAGATCGAGAACATGGGCGCCCACCTGAATGCCTACACGTCCCGCGAACAGACCGTCTACTACGCCAAAGCCTTCTCCAAAGACCTACCCCGCGGTACAAACACATTCGGTTACACTTACAGTCTATTTGTGCAGCTTTGGCAATTGAGGCAGAGTGTGTGTGTGTATGTGGTGTGTGTGTGTGTGTGTCTGTGTGTCTTACCTAGCACATAGGAACAGTGTGTGGCAGAGCTGTCATTGGAGAAGAGGCAGTGTGTGTGTGTGTGTGTGTGAGAGAGAGTGTGTGCGTCTGAGTGTGTGCGTGTGTGTGTGTGTATGTGTGTGTATGTGTGTGTGTGTGTGTAACCCTGTGTAATGTGTGTGCAGCGGTGGAGATCCTGGCTGACATCATCCAGAACAGCACTCTGGGGGAGGCGGAGATAGAGCGCGAAAGGGGCGTCATCCTGCGCGAGATGCAGGAAGTGGAGACCAATTTACAGGAAGTGGTCTTTGATTACCTGCACGCCACAGCCTATCAGGAGACGGCACTGGGCCGCACCATACTGGGTCCCACAGAGAACATCAAGTATGTACTACAACACTATACTACAGAAAACTGTACTATACTGTAACCATACTGGCCCCAAAGAGAACATCAAGTATGTGCTACAACACTATTATACTACATCAAACTAAACTATACTATACTGTACCATACTGGCTCCAAAGAGTATGTGCTACACCACTATACTATACTACAGCAAACTATACTATACTATACAATACCAAAGCAAACTGTACTATACTGGGCCTCACAGAGAACATCAACTATGTACTACAAGACTACACTATACTATATCATACTATACTGTACTATACCACACTACTATACAACACCAGAGTATACTCTACTTGGCCCCATGGAGAACTTTAAAGCAGCATTATGCAACTTTTTTTTTTCGAGTTAATCATCTTCATAAATCGGTAGATAATCCAATTAAATAATCCAAGCACAATTTTATTGTGTATATGTCACATCACGGAACAAGGATCAAAACCCTGTTCAACAATTCTATGTCACCTTTAAGTAGGACATATTACAATACACCATACTGCACAATACTGTAGTCTACCACACTGTGCTCCACAGAACCATCAACAGAGGAGACCTGGTGGAGTACATCACCACACACTACAAGGGCCCACGCATCGTGCTGGCCGCCGCAGGGGGTGAGTCTGTACACACACCCATACATACACATACACACACATATGCACTCGCACATCCCCACACGCACACGCACACACACACACACACACACACACACACACACACACACACACACACACATTTGCACACCCCCAACACACACACACACATTTGCACACCCCCACACACATACATGCACGCACACGCATCAAAGCTGGGTGACACCAGCCTACACACACAAACAACTGTTCTTCAGGTGTGTTCGGTGACAAGCTAATTGGTGTGTTCCTCAGGTTCTAACTGGTAACAAGCTAATGGCTGTCTCCTTCAGGTGTGAATCATAATGAGCTGATTGACCTGGCTAAGTTCCACTTTGGGAAGCTGGTCGCCGCAGAGAGGGAAGCTCCCGCTTTGCCACCTTGTCAATTCACAGGAAGTGAGGTAAGCAGGAAGTGAGACAAGCAGGAGGCATCATAGGCATATAAACATAGACGCCACCTTCCGCCTAGAACCATACGTCATCCTTGCCGCCATATTGGATGTGGCGAAGTGGAGATTCTTCAACCATCTCTAGTATAGCGTCTAGACAGTAGCCTGGAATAAAGATGCCACATTCATATGCTGCATTTAACTGTACCAACAGGTTTACCGTCCAAACGACATAGCATGAATATTGATGGGTATTTCGCACACTATTTATAACAATCACATTAAAAGTTATTTATGTTGTTTTCATGCCTGTTTGTTTCCCAAATATATACACGTGTCTAAATGGGTGAATAAAAGGCATCAAGTTAAATATCTTTGTAGAAAGGCGCTTTATGAAGTTTGGTCCATTTACTTCCACTGGTTTACGGGGTAGATTTGCCACATGCAGTATGGCGGACATTTCATTTGAGGATTTTATTTGTCACATGTGTTCTTGTGCTGGCACAACACACAGTGAAATGGGTGCTGTGACTACTCCCTTTGTGTAAAAATAATAAATAATAGAAAAAAAAAAATATATATATATATATAGGAAAGGTTGAAAAAAAGAGGTGTCCTAAGTATTTAAAAAGCAACGGGCCACCAGCTCAATGCAGCGTCTATGTGTATACAGTATGTCACAGAAGTGAGTACACCCCTAACATTTTTGTACTTTTTAAAATTATATCTTTCCATGGGAGAAGTCTAAAGACATAATATTTTTCTACAATGTAAAGTAGGCAGTGTACAGCTTATATAACAGTGCAAATTTGCTGTTCCCTCAACATAACTCAACACACAACCATTAATGTCTAAACCACTGGCAACAAAAGTGAGTACACCCCTAAGTGAAAATGTCCAAATTGTGCCCAAACTGTCAATATTTTGTGCGGCCACCATTATTTTCCAGCACTGCCTTAACTCTCTTGGGCATGGAGTTCACTAGAGCGTCACAAGTTGTCACTGGAATCCTCTTCCACTCCTACATGATGACATCACGGAGCTGACCTTGAGCTTGAGACCTTGAGCTCTTCCACCTTCCATTTGAGGATGCCCCACAGATGCTGAATTGGGTTTAGGTCTGGGGACATGCTAGGCCAGTCCATCACCTTCATCCTCACCCAACGCGATGTCATCTTGGAGGTGTGCTTGGGGTCGTTACCATGTTGAAATACCGCCCTGTGGCCCAGTTTCAAAGGGGGGGCATCATGCTCTGCTTCAGTATGTCACAGTACATATTGGCATTCATGGTTCCCTTAATGAAGTTTAGGTCCCCAGTGCCGGCAGCACTCATACAGCCCCAAACCATGACACTTCCTCCACCATGCTTGACTGTTAGCAGAACACAGTTGTCTATGGGAGGCACTATAACACAGAGAGCTACATCAAAGATGGTAGATATGCCAAAATACTTCATGGTAGTTCATGTCTATGGGGGCAAAGTGGGGATCAATTCTGGGGTGTATTAATAGGCTTGTCATTGACATGCTTGGCTGTAGTAGGTAGTACTGTGCAACATTTTTCTTAAATGGGAAAAAATAAGGCTTTTAAATATTCTGTGAGATCTGTGGCAGGGATTAGTGCGATGTGTATATATGTGTGTATATATGTGTGTGATGTATGTGTTGATCAGATCCGTGTCCGTGACGACAAGATGCCGCTGGCCCACATAGCGATCGCCGTGGAGGCGGTGGGCTGGTCTCACCCCGACACCATCCCACTCATGGTGGCCAACACACTCCTCGGAAACTGGGACCGTTCCTTTGGAGGTGGCGTGGTAAGACAGACACACACACACACTCACACACACACACACACACACTCTCTCACACACACACTCATATACACACTTGTACATACTCACACTCACACACACCATCCTGCCCATGGTGGCCAACACACTCCTCAAGTGAGACACACACACACACAGGGACTTTTTTCCTCTGCAACATCTTTGAAAATCATCCTTGGATGGTAACAATCTCCATCCATCCATCCATCCATCCATCCATCCATCTCTCTCTCTCTCTCTCTCTCTCTCTCTCTCTCTCTCTCTCTCTCTCTCTCCATCCTTCCCTGTCTCTAGAATCTGTCCAGTAAGCTGGCCCAGAAGGCGTGCCAAGGGAGCCTGTGCCACAGCTTCCAGTCCTTCAACACCTGCTACACCGACACTGGCCTCTGGGGGCTCTACATGGTCTGTGAGCCGGGCACAGTCCACGACATGATGTACCACACACAGCAGGAGTGGTGAGTGGACATGTGGACACACACACAAACACACACACACACACTGAGAGTGGCTCTTTCGTTGCTTTGAAAAGGAGTTGTACATTACCAATGCACTGATAGTCTTCATGTAACACACACACACACACACACACACACACACACACACTGCTAGTCTTCATGTAGACCTGGGGTTTCCTGTCTGAGTTCTCAGCAGAATGTTCTGTTGTGTGTTGAGAACCAGTGATGCGATTTTTGCTTCTGTTAAGTGCAGGATGTTGCAGGATCTCCAAAAACTAGCCATGTAGCAGTTGGGGTTCTAAGTACGTAGGATGTTCCCGTATTAATCTTTGGGTCCTTTGCCAGATGTTCTTGTGTGCTAATGTAGTGTCTGTGTCGGTTCTGTGCAGGATGTTCTTGTGTACGGCTGTGAGTGAGTCTGAAGTGGACCGCGCCAAGAACCTTCTCAAGACCAACATGCTTCTTCACCTGGACGGTGAGATCTTTGACCGTTTTTGTCGTTTTTTCCTCACACACATATTGATGACCCATTCTGAATTTCTTACCCATACATCGATGACCAATACTGTTGTTTTTTTTATCATGCATACATTCATAACCAGGACTGTTTTTTTTTTTCTATTTCATACATCCATGACAACACTGTTTTTTTCCACCTGTACATCAATGACCAATACTGTTGTTTTTGTCATCTATTCATTGATAACCGCTACTGTTGTTTTTGTCTTCGTCTTATCTAAACCACTAATGACCCATACTGTTTTCTCATCTATCCTCCATTGATGACCCATACTGTTGTTTTCCTGCAGTCACCTCAGACTATGGTACACCCCTGTCAGAGCCCTGACCTGGTCTTGTGACTAAAGATTAATCAATTTAACCCTTACAGATAGCAAACACTACCACAGTCTGATGGAAAGCCAGTGATGATGTGGTACCTCAGGGTACACTAAAGTCTGTGTGTGTGTGTGTGTGTGTGTGTGTGTGTGTGTGTTTCCTCAACAGGCTCCACCCCTATCTGTGAGGACATTGGCAGGCAGATGCTCTGTTACAACCGCAGAATCCCCCTACATGAGCTGGAGGCTCGAATCGACGTGAGTCATACACACACGCACACACAAAGTTGGATGTGTCAACATGAGTAACTTGTGCCCACTGGAGTCTTGACACCCTTGAACACAAGTTGCAACCTGGCCTAGACACACACTACCATGCACCTGTACACACACTCATAATCAAAGATCATGGCATGCTGGCGTGACACATACACCTGCACAACTGGAACCTGGTTTTAAAAAAAGAACACTTTGGGAAGACCCCTGCCATACTGGGGTGGGGGGTGACAGTGAGGCCCAGCAATGGCATGTGCGCATGTGACTATCTCAGTGTCCTTCTCTGCATTCTTCTCATCATTCGACTCATCTTCGTTCCTCTCCACAGGCCATCACAGCAGACACTATCAAGGACGTGTGCACCAAGTACATCTACAACAAGGCCCCCGCCATTGCTGCAGTTGGTACGTGCCACCCCTTCTCTCACTCACTTACACAAGCACATTCTTGAAGAGAGATTAATCCATTTAACCCTTACAGATAGCAAACACCACCACAGTCTGATGGAAAGTTAGTAATGATGTGGTACTTTAGGGTGCACTAAAGTCGTGTGTGTGTGTGTTTTTTGCAGGCCCCATCGAACAGCTGCCTGAATACAACCGCATCCGCAGTGGCATGTACTGGCTCAGGACCTAAGAGTGCACATGTGTACATCACACACACACACCAGCAAACACACACACACACACACACAACTGGGGGGCTATTCCATACATGTGGTTAGTAACAAGTTTGGTAAAGTGGTAAATCTACTAATAGTAGCTCCATGGCTTCATTCTTCCCTGCAAACTACAGAGGAATTGGGCTTTTCTATTCTGTCTGGCAGATTTACTACCTCACTTCAAAAAAAAAAGGTAAATTAATTAAATTACATTTATTTTTATTAACCCAGGGTTATTACTAAACCATGAACATGGAACACCCCTCTGAGCTCATGTAAATTATAAACATCTGTTGGAAGTCAATAAAATCCATATGTATGTTTCTGTAGA